>WNGS01129980.1:0-10614 GCA_020271785.1 Procambarus virginalis
TACTACTTAACAATGCCCCATGCCTCAGGTATGGCCAGCATACTACTTAACAAGCCCCCCATGCCTCAGGTATGGCCAACATACTACTTAACAATGCCCCCCATGCCTCAGGTATGGCCATCATACTACTTAACAATGCCCCATGCCTCGGGTATGGCCAACATACTACTAAACAATGCCCCATGCCTCAGGTATGGCCAGCATACTACTTAACAATGCCCCCCGTGCCTCAGGTATGCCCACCATACTACTTAACAATGCCCCATGCCTCAGGTTATGGCCAACATACTACTTAACAATGCCCCATGCCTCGGGTATGGCCAGAAAACAGCGGCGGATAATATATTCAGTTATGCCATATTTGGTGTCTTGTGGCGGGGTAATATATCGTGCATCATGGTCAGTGAAGGTCGCCCACACCACACAATGGTCATGGTTGGTGATGCTTGTGCTCTCTTCCTGCTGTGCTCAGGCTGTGTGTGTGCTGTGTTCATGCGTGGTGTCTGTGCTGTGTTCAGGCTGTGTGTGTCTGTGCTGTGCTCAGCTGTGTGTGTCTGTGCTGTGTTCAGGCTGTGTGTGTTGTGCTGTGTTCAGGCTGTGTGTGGTGTGCTGTGTTCAGGCTGTGTGTGTCTGTGCTGTTTCAGGCTGTGTCTGTGCTGTGTTCAGGCTGTGTGTGTCTGTGCTGTGTTCATGCTGTGTGGTCTGTGCTGTGTTTGTGCTGTGCTCATGCTGTGTTTGTGCTGTGTTCATGCTGTCTGTGCTGTGCTCATGCTGTCTGGGTTGTGCTCATGCTGTGTCTGTGCTGTGCTCATGTTGTGCTTGTGCTGTGCTCATGCTGTGTCTGTGCTGTGCTCATGCTGTGTCTGTGTTGTGTTCATGCTGTGTCTGTGTTGGCTCATGTTGTGCTTATGCTGTGCTCATGCTGTGTCTGTGCTGTGCTCATGCTGTGTCTGTGCTATGCTCATGTTGTGCTGTGTTGTGCTCAATGCTGTGCCTGTGCTGTGCTCATGCGTGTCTGTGCTCGGAGAAGTAGTCTACGGGAGTAAGGAAAACGTAATGTAGGCGTAACGTGTTGCATCTGTAACATGAGATTTCACCTGGGCTGTACAGAAGTATCTCAGGATGCACAAAAAGGCAAGGAATTTACTGGGTCTGCAAAGATGACAGATTAATGTTAGAGAACATAACTAAACTGATGAAAAAACATTCCCGAGTCACAGAGATTACCATTCACAGACAAGCTACCAGTGATATATGCAGACTGGGATAAGACAACATTGGTTAACGACCAAAACCCAGGAACAGATAGTTTAGAGAACCGCAGCAGTAATGTGGAGGAAGAGGGTATTGTAGTACATAATAGCAGCAATATTGCAGAGTCAGGTAATATAAACGATGTGAGCAACAGTGAGACAGAGTGCATAAATGAAGGAATTGGGACGAAAAGCGGAGATGGCTCCAATAAAGAGGTAGACAAGACAGACACAGATATAAATACCTTGAAAAACGCAAAACCGGAACACATTTGCAAATTCTACGCTAAAGGAATATGCAAATATGGAAAATTAGGAACAAAATGCCATTTTCTGCATCCTCGAAAATGCAGGAACATGTTGGCGAGGGGTACATGCCGTTTTGGAACAGGGTGTAGATACTTCCACCCCAAATTATGTCAATTTTCAATTAGGGACAAAAAATGCTACAATCTTCAGTGTCCGGAATTCCACGTGAGAGGTACACAACGTTATAGACGGGAAGATCAGTATGACACTACTGGCAATTTTTTAGAGGAAGGCAGAAACAGAGCAGAAAATATAAGAGAGAGGAACAGTCAGATGGAACCACCACAGGATTACAGAGGGGAAGGGAGATACCCACAAGTCTGGAATACACATTACCAACAAACACACAGGTACTACACCACACAACACTCGCCCCACTACCGAAACTGGACGAATCACTTCGAAAACAACACACCTGGACGCAAACACAGTGGCCCCCTTACCAGAGCCTCAGATATTAACACCAAGTAAGGCATCCAGCACTTCCACTACCACGATAACATCATTTATATTTGCCAACATTCAAGGTATAAAAACACGCAAATCCAACAAAGTTCACTTTATAGATGGTCTCCTTCATGAGGCAAATGCAGTGTTTGCAGCCCTAACAGAAACCCACACAAAGGACTACCATGATGGTGAAATATGGATCTCAGAGTACAATCTTTTCAGATGTGATAGGAAACACCGGCTTCAGGGTGGGGTCAGCCTATACATCAAAGACACACTCATCTGTACTGAGCTGCTAAACACCTCAAATGATATGGTGGAAGTGCTGATAATCAAAATAGAGATTATAAATGTAGTTATTGTCCTTGTATATAAGTCACCGGAGGCAAACCCTCAGCAGTTTAAAGACCAACTAATGAAAGTAGAACACTGCTTGGAAAACCTCACAAATCCAGCTCCGAACATCATCTGCTTGGGGACTTCAACCTACGGCACCTGAAATGGAAGCACCTGGCTAATACAGTAATATCAGAAAGAATACCAGGAAGTAGCCTTAATGAACAGGCACATGCAAATGACCTGCTACGGATGTGCGACAGGTTTGCCTTAAACCAGCAAATAGTAGAACCAACCAGGAAGGAGAACACGCTGGACCTCATTTTCACTAATAATGATGAATTGATCAGGAACATAATGATTACAAATACCTGTTACTCAGATCACAACTTAATTGAAGTTATGACAACCATGGGGAATAGACCTTCAAAACCAGTCCAGATTCCCGGTGGAGGAGATTTCAGCAAATTCAACTTCAATAATAAACAGATAAACTGGGAGCAAATAAACCAGGACTTCACAGAAATAAACTGGGAAGAACAGCTAGGAAATGCGAACCTGAACCAGTGCCTGGAAAAAATAAGCTCAGTAGCACTAGAAATATGTACAAACCGCATCCCCCTAAGAAAAAAGAGGAAGAGATGCAGATTGGAACGAGAACGTCGTTCCCTATATAGGCGAAGAAAACGAATCGCGGTACAACTTGAGAGTCGCACCCTATCTCAGGAACGGCGAAGAAGGTTAGGTAGCGAAATAGGAAAAATTGAACTCAAGCTACAAGAATCATACAAAACGCAGGAGAGGGAAAGAGAGCAAAAGGCCATCAGTGAAATAGAGAGAAACCCGAAATATTTTTTCTCCTATGCAAAATCAAGATCAAAAACCACATCTAGTATCGGGCCCCTGCGAAAGGAAGATGGAACTTTCACCGATGACAACAAAGAAATGAGCGAGCTACTGAGGAAGCAATACGACTCTGTCTTCAGCGAGCCATTAAACGCACTAAAGATCGATAACCCAAATGAATTTTTCATGGATATGATACCAACATCAAATCATATATCAGACGTCACCCTATCCCCACTGGATTTTGAAGAAGCCATAAACAGTATGCCTATGCACTCCGCACCAGGCCCGGATTCTTGGAACTCCATATTCATCAAGAACTGTAAAAAACCACTATCGCAGGCCCTTCACATTCTGTGGAGACAAAGCCTAGATACTGGCGTTATTCCTGATATACTAAAAACAGCAGAGATAGCACCACTTCATAAAGGAGGAAATAAGGCAGAGGCAAAAAATTACAGACCGATAGCACTAACATCGCACATCATAAAAATTTTTGAGAGAGTGCTAAGAAGTAAGATCACAAAATACATGGAATCACAGCATCTCCATAACCCCGGACAACATGGTTTCAGAACAGGGCGCTCTTGCCTGTCGCAGTTGCTGGACCACTATGATATGGCATTAGATGCTATGGAAGACAAACAAAACGCTGATGTAATTTACACAGATTTTGCAAAAGCTTTTGATAAATGTGACCATGGTGTTATTGCCCATAAAATGCGCTCAAAAGGAATTACCGGAAAAGTAGGCAGATGGATCTACAATTTCCTGACCAACAGAACCCAATGTGTAATAGTCAACAAAATAAAATCCAACCCGTCAACCGTTAAGAGCTCAGTCCCCCAGGGTACTGTGCTTGCTCCAGTACTTTTTCTCATCCTTATATCGGACATAGACAAGAACACAACCTATAGCACTGTATCATCCTTTGCAGATGACACTAGGATCTTCATGAGAGTAGGCAACATAGAGGACACGGCGAACCTCCAGTCAGATGTAGATCAGGTCTTTCTATGGGCTACAGAAAATAATATGGTGTTTAACGAAGACAAGTTCCAGCTCATGCGCTATGGAAAAAATGAAAATATAAAAACTGAAACCACGTACAAAACTCAGGCAAATCATAACATAGAACGAAAAGGCAATGTAAAGGATCTGGGTGTACTCATGTCGGAAGACCTTACCTTTAAAGAACACAATAAAGTAGCCGTCACAACTGCAAGAAAAATGACAGGTTGGATAACAAGAACTTTTCACACTAGAGATGCTATACCGATGATGACACTTTTCAAAACGCTTGTGCTCTCTAGAGTGGAGTACTGCTGCACAATGACAGCCCCTTTCACTGCGGGTGAAATTGCTGACCTGGAGAGCGTGCAGAGATCCTTTACTGCTAGAATCCACTCGGTAAAACATCTAAACTATTGGGACCGACTAAAGAGCCTAAATCTGTATTCCCTTGAGCGCAGGCGGGAGAGATACATAATAATTTACACGTGGAAAATATTAGAGGGGCTGGTCCCAAACCTGCACACAGAAATAACATCACATGAGACCAGAAGACATGGCAGGATGTGCAGAATACCCCCGTTGAAAAGCAGAGGTGCAACTGGTACTCTGAGAGAGAACTCTATCAACATCAGAGGCCCGAGACTGTTCAACACGCTTCCACTACACATAAGGGACATAACTGGCAAACCCCTCACAGTGTTCAAGAGAGAACTGGATAAGCACCTCCAAAGGATACCTGATCAACCAGGCTGTGACTCATACGTCAGGCTGCGAGCAGCCGCGTCCAACAGCCTGGTTGATCAGTCCAGCAACCAGGAGGCCTGGTCGATGACCGGGCCGCGGGGACGATAAGCCCCGGAAGCACCTCAAGGTATCCTCAAGGTAAGGTAAGGTGCTGGGCTCATGCTGTGTCTGCGCTAGGCGTATGCTGTGTATGTGCAGTGCTCATGCTGTGCCTGTGTTGTGGTCATGCTATGTGCTGTACTCATGCTGTGTGTGATGTGCTCATGCTGTGCCTGTGCTGTGCTCATGCTGTGTTTGTGCTGTGTTCATGCTGTGTCTGTGTTCATGCTGTGTCTGTGCTGTGCTCATGCTATGTTTGTGCTGTGCTCATGCTGTGCCTGTGCTCATGCTGTGTTTGTGCTGTGCTCATGCTATGTGCTGTGCTCATGCTGTGTGTGCTGTGCTCATGCTATGTGCTGTACTCATGCTGTGTCTGTGCTGTGCTCATGCTGTGTTTGTGCTGTGCTCATGCTGTGTCTTTGCTGTGTCTGTGCTGTGCTCATGTTATGCTTCTGCTGTGCAATGCTGTTTCTGCTGTGCTTATGCTGCGTCTGTGCTGTGCTCATGCTGTGTTTGTGCTGTGCTCATGTTGTGTTTGTTCTGTGCTCATGCTGTGTGTGTTCTGCTCATGCTGTGTCTGTGCTGTGCTCATACTGTCTCTGTGCTGTGCTCTTGCTGTGTTTGTGCTGTGGTCAAGCTGTTTTTGTGCTGTGCTCATGCTGTGTGTGCTGTGCTCATGCTGTGTGTGCTGTGCTCATGCTGTGTTTGTGCTGTGCTCTTGCTGTGTTTGTGCTGTGCTCATGCTGTTTTTGTGCTGTGCTCATGCTGTGTGCTGTGCTCATGCTGTGTGTGCTGTGCTCATGCTGTGTGTGCTGTGCTCTTGCTGTGTTTGTGCTGTGCTCTTGCTGTGTTTGTGCTGTGCTCTTGCTGTGTTTGTGCTGTACTCTTGCTGTGTTTGTGCTGTGCTCATGCTGTGTTTGTGCTGTGCTCATGCTGTGTGTGCTGTGCTCTTGCTGTGTTTGTGCTGTGCTCATGCTGTGTGTGCTGTGCTCCTGCTGTGTGTGCTATGCTCATGCTGTGTGTGCTGTGCTCATGCTATGTGCTGTGCTCATGCTGTCTGTGCTGTGCTCATGCTGTGTCTGTGCTGTGCTCATGCTGTGTCTGCGCTGTTCTCATGCTGTGTCTGTGCTGTTCTCATGCTGTGTTTGTGCTGTGCTCATGCTGTGTCTGTGCTGTGCTCATGCCGTGTCTGTGCTCATGCTGTGTCTGTGCTGTGCTCATGCCGTGTTTGTGCTGTGCTCATGCCGTATCTGTGCTGTGCTCATGCCGTGTTTGTGCTGTGCTCATGCTGTGTGTGTGCTGTGCTTATGCTGTGTCTGTGCTGTGCTCATGCTGTGTCTGTGCTGTGCTCATGCCGTGTTTGTGCTGTGCTCATGCCGTGTTTGTACTGTGCTCATGCTGTTTGTACTGTGCTCATACTGTGTCTGTGCTGTGCTCATGCTGTGTTTGTGCTGTTCCTGTGCTGTGCTCATGCTGTGGCTGTACTGTTCTCATGCTGTGTTTGTGCTGTGCTCATGCTATGTTTGTGCTGTGCTCATGCTGTGTCTGTACTGTACTCATGCTGTGTTTGTGTTGTGTTCATGCTGTGTCTGTACTGTGCTCATGCTGTCTGTGCTGTGCTCATGCTCTGTCTGTGCTGTGCGCATGCTGTATCTGTGCTGTGCTCAAGCTGTGTTTGTGCTGTGCTCCTGCTGTGTTTGTACTGTGCTCCTGCTGTGTTTGTACTGTGTTCCTGCTGTGTGTGTTGTGCTCATGCTGTGTCTGTGCTGTGCTCATGCTGTGTCTGTGCTGTGCCTGTGCTGTGCTCATGCTGTGTCTGTGCTGTGCTCATGCTGTGTTTGTGCTGTGCTCATGCTGTGTTTCTGCTGTGCTCATGCTGTGTCTGTGCTATGCTCATGCTGTGTCTGTGCTGTGCTCATGCAATGTCAATGCTGTGATCATGATGTGTTTGTGCTGTGCTCATGCTGTGTTTGTGCTGTGCTCATGCTGTATTTGTGATGTGCTCATGCTGCGTGTGTGTGCTCATGCTGTGTGTGCTGTGTTCATGCTGTGTCTGTGCTGTGCTCATGCTGTGAGTGTGCTGTGCTCATGCTGTGTCTGTGCTGTGCTCATGCTGTGTCTGTGCTGTGCTCATGCTGTCTGTGCTGTGCTCATACTGTGTCTGTGCTGTGCTCATGCTGTGTGTTGCGCTCATGCTGTGTCTGTGCTGTTCTCATGCTGTGTTTGTGCTGTGCTCATGCTGTGTTTCTGCTGTGCTCATGCTGTGTTTGTGCTGTGCTCATGCTGTGTTGTGCTGTGCTCATGCTGTGTTTGTGCTGTTCCTGTGCTGTGCTCATGCTATGTTTGTGCTGTGCTCATGTTGTGTTTGTGTTGTGCTCATGCTGTGTCTGTGCTGCGCTAATGCTGTCTGTGCTCATGCTGTGACTGTGCTGTGCTCATGCTGTTTGTGCTGTGCTCAAGCTGTGTTTGAGCTGTGCGCCTGCTGTGTGTGTTGTGCTTATGCTGTCTGTGTTGTGCTCATGCTGTGTCTGTGATGTGCTCATGCTGTGTGTGTTGTGCTCGTGCTGTGTCTGTGCTGTGCTCATGCTGTGTCTGTGCTGTGCTCATGCTGTGTGTGTGTGCTGTGCTCATGCTGTGTCTGCGCTGTGTTCATGCTGTGTCTGTGCTGTGCTCATGTTGTGTCTGTACTGTGCTCATGCTGTGTTTGTGCTGTGCTCGTGCTGTGTTTGTGTTGTGCTCATGCTGTGTCTGTGCTGTGCTCATGCTGTGTCTGTGCTGTGCTCATGCTGTGTGCTATGCTCATTCTGTGTCTGTGCTGTGCTCATGCTGTGTGCTATGCTCATGCTGTGTCTGTGCTGTGCTCATGCTGTGTCTGTGCTGTGCTCATGCTGTGTCTATGCTGTGCTCATGTTGTGTCTGTACTGTGCTCATGCTGCGTTTGTGCTGTGCTCATGCTGTGTTTGTGCTGTGCTCATGCTGTGTCTGTGATGTACTCATGCTACGTTCAGGTCCTGTGTAGTTATGTCCCTTGTGTTCAGAGGGTGTTCAGGTCCTGTGTAGTTATGCTCCTTGTGTTCAGAGGGTGTTCAGGTCCTGTGTAGTTATGCTCCTTGTGTTCAGAGGGTGTTCAGGTCCTGTGTAGTTATGCTCCTTGTGTTCAGAGGGTGTTCAGGTCCTGTGTAGTTATGCTCCTTGTGTTCAGAGGGTGTTCAGGTCCTGTGTAGTTATGCTCCTTGTGTTCAGAGGGTGTTCAGGTCCTGTGTAGTTATGCTCCTTGTGTTCAGAGGGTGTTCAGGTCCTGTGTAGTTATGCTCCTTGTGTTCAGAGGGTGTTCAGGTCCTGTGTAGTTATGCTCCTTGTGTTCAGAGGGTGTTCAGGTCCTGTGTAGTTATGCTCCTTGTGTTCAGAGGGTGTTCAGGTCCTGTGTAGTTATGCTCCTTGTGTTCAGAGGGTGTTCAGGTCCTGTGTAGTTATGCTCCTTGTGTTCAGAGGGTGTTCAAGTCTTGAACTCTTCAAGTTTAACTCAGCTGTCCGTTGGAGTACTTGTTGCACTCCTACGTAGTACTGAGTGGTGCTGTACACATTCTGCTACACCTTCCCGTCTCTTTAAGGAATATGCAACTGTCTCTTAATATTGTGTGGGTGTAAATGTTGTACTCATGATGTGTGGTGATGATGTATATTGGTGTTCCTGCAGGGAGCATGTATTCCATGCTGCTATACATGCGCCTCTGCTCATCTGGTCGTCAGGGAGCATGTATTCCATGCTGCTATACATGCTCCTCTGCTCATCTGGTCGTCAGGGAGCATGTATTCCATGGTGCTACACATGCTCCTCTGCTCATCTGGTCGTCAGGGAGCATGTATTCCATGCTGCTATACATGCCCCTCTGCTCATCTGGTCGTCAGGGGGCATGTATTCCATGGTGCTACACATGCTCCTCCCACTACTGCTCATCTGGTCGTCACTTTCCATCTAGCTGCGCTAATATCTAGGATGCTCTCCCCAGGCCGTGTCTCCAATGTGTCAAGATTCCTCTGTAATCACAGATCGCAAAGATTCTGATCCTCCTGCTTGATACCTGCTTGATGGGGTTCTGGGAGTTCTTCTACTCCCCAAGCCCGGCCCGAGGCCAGGCTCGACTTGTGAGAGTTTGGTCCATCAGGCTGTAGCTTGGAGCGGCCCGCAGGCCCACATGCCCACCACAGCCCGGCTGGTCCGGCACTCCTTGGAGAAAAACAATCTAGTGTTCTCTTGAAGATGTCCACGGTTGTTCCGGCAATATTTCATATGTTCGCTGGGAGGATGTTGAACAACCGCGGACCTCTGATGTTTCATACAGTGTTCTCTGATTGTGCCTATGGCACCTCTGCTCTTCACTGGTTCAATCTTGCATTTTCTTCCATATCGTTCACTCCAGTACGTTGTTATTTTACTGTGCAGATTTGGGACCTGTCCCTCCAGTATCTTCCATGTGTATATTATTTGGTATCTCTCTCGTCTCCTTTCTAGAGAGAACATTTGGAGAGCTTGAGACGATCCAATAATTTAGGGAGGGAGACATTAATTTTACGTCAATAAACATGCTACGGATGATCCATTGCCTCAGGTCATTGGCATTAAAAACTCTGTAGTAAACACTGAGGAGGTTCTCTTGCTGCTCTGTTCTCACTTATCCTCTCTCGCAGTCTTTATTGATTCCTGTCATTCAAATAACCCTTTGATTCCTTCCACGTACACCAAGCTCTTCTATACCTTGAGGAGGAGCCTCTTGAGGGCGACTTTGATCAGTGTTGAGCTCTTTACAATGACGGAGATGCTGTTTGGCCTGCTTCAGCTCTTTTTGTTGTGACCCAGTGTTGTGATCTTCGTCACAGTGTTGTGATCTTCGTCACAGTGTTGTGATCTTCGTCACAGTGTTGTGATCT
Source organism: Procambarus virginalis (assembly GCA_020271785.1). Lineage (NCBI taxonomy): Eukaryota > Metazoa > Arthropoda > Malacostraca > Decapoda > Cambaridae > Procambarus > Procambarus virginalis. The sequence continues at coordinate 9,981 of WNGS01129980.1, forward strand.
TCGTCACAGTGTTGTGATCTTCGTCACAGTGTTGTGATCTTCGTCACAGTGTTGTGATCTTCGTCACAGTGTTGTGATCTTCGTCACAGTGTTGTGATCTTCGTCACAGTGTTGTGATCTTCGTCACAGTGTTGTGATCTTCGTCACAGTGTTGTGATCTCGTCACAGTGTTGTGATCTTCGTCACAGTGTTGTGATCTTCGTCACAGTGTTGTGATCTTCGTCACAGTGTTGTGATCTTCGTCACAGTGTTGTGATCTTCGTCACAGTGTTGTGATCTTCGTCACAGTGTTGTGATCTTCGTCACAGTGTTGTGATCTTCGTCACAGTGTTGTGATCTTCGTCACAGTGTTGTGATCTTCATCACAGTGTTGTGATCTTCATCACAGTGTTGTGATCTTCGTCACAGTGTTGTGATCTTCGTCACAGTGTTGTGAAGCGTGAGAGACTGTCGAGCATGATCTTCCTTCCTTGGTTTTATGTCGGTGTTTAAATTTTTAAATTTTGCCCCGAGGGTCGAGTTTATTGGGCAGCGCCCACTCATCCCGCGAGTGGTTGTAGACAAAATGTATCCATATGAGTATCTTTCGGTTCAGAATGTGTGTGGTGTGTGTGTGTGTGTGTGTGTGTGTGTG
>WNGS01129980.1:30119-45427 GCA_020271785.1 Procambarus virginalis
TGTAAACAATTTACATTATTAACAAGCACCTAAATTGTTTAATTTACTTTATTACCAAAAATGTAACCTATTACGAGACTTTATTACCAGTAATGTAAACAGTTTACAGTACTTCAATGTAAACAAGAGCTAGTACCTGAGAAGACCTGACCTCGTCAGGTCTTAATGAATACAAAATATTGAAACTTGCAGTGTTGCTGGTAAACTTTGTATAATGTTTACATTGAATCTTGCAGTGTTGCTGTAACTGTATAATGTTTACATTGACACTCAGAGTACCTTCATCCTCGTTTGTTGCTTGATTTATATTAAATTGATATACTTAATGTTTAAGGCTTTATGAGTATGGAGAAATATAGCAGGTCAGGTTAGGCTGCATCTCTGAGTCGTAGTTTGAAAGTTGCTATCCCTGACCCCCCCCCCCTCACCACCTCCCTGACCACTTCCCTGGTCAGGGGTGTCACACACCACACACACCACACACACACCACACACACACACACACACACACACACACACACACACACACACACACACACACACACACACACACACATACACACACACACACACAACATTCTGTAACCGAAAGATACTCATATGGATACATTTTGTCTACAACCACTCGCGGGATGAGTGGCGCTGCCCAATAAACTCGACCCTCGGGCAAAATTTAAACATTTAAACACCGACATAAAACCAAGGAAGGAAGATCATGCTTGACTGTCTCTCACGCTTTACAACACTGTGATGATGATCACAACACTGTGATGAAGATCACAACACTGTGACTAAGATCACAACACTGTGATGATGATCACAACACTGTGATGAAGATCACAACACTGTGACTAAGATCACAACACTGTGATGAAGATCACAACACTGTGATGAAGATCACAACACTGTGACGAAGATCACAACACTGTGACGAAGATCACAACACTGTGATGAAGATCACAACACTGTGACGAAGATCACAACACTGTGATGAAGATCACAACACTGTGATGAAGATCACAACACTGTGACTAAGATCACAACACTGTGATGAAGATCACAACACTGTGACGAAGATCACAACACTGTGATGATGATCACAACACTGTGATGAAGATCACAACACTGTGACTAAGATCACAACACTGTGATGAAGATCACAACACTGTGATGAAGATCACAACACTGTGACTAAGATCACAACACTGTGATGAAGATCACAACACTGTGATGATGATCACAACACTGTGATGAAGATCACAACACTGTGATGAAGATCACAACACTGTCATGAAGATCACAACACTGTGACTAAGATCACAACACTGTGACTAAGATCACAACACTGTGACTAAGATCACAACACTGTGACTAAGATCACAACACTGTGACTAAGATCACAACACTGTGACTAAGATCACATCACTGTGATGAAGATCACAACACTGTGACGAAGATCACAACACTGTGACGAAGATCACAACATTGTGACGAAGATCACAACACTATGACTTTAGATCACAACACTGTGACGAAGATCACAACACTGTGACGAAGATCACAACACTGTGACGAAGATCACAACACTGTGACTAAGATCACAACACTGTGACGAAGATCACAACATTGTGACGAAGATCACAACACTATGACTTAAGATCACAACACTGTGACGAAGATCACAACACTGTGACGAAGATCACAACACTGTGACGAAGATCACAACATTGTGACGAAGATCTCAACACTCTGACTTAAGATCACAACACTGACGAAGATCACAACACTGTGACGAAGATCACAACACTGTGACGAAGATCACAACACTGTGACGAAGATCACAACACTGTGACGAAGATCACAACACTGTGACGAAGATCACAACACTGTGACGATGATCACAACACTGTGACGAAGATCACAACACTGTGACTAAGATCATAACACTGTGACGAAGATCACAACACTGTGACGAAGATCACAACACTGTGACGAAGATCACAACACTGTTACGATGATCACAACACTGTGACGAAGATCACAACACTGTGACGAAGATCACAACACAGTGACGATGATCACAACACTGTGACGAAGATCACAACATTGTGACGAAGATCACAACACTATGACTTAAGATCACAACACTGTGACGAAGATCACAACACTGTGACGAAGATCACAACACTGTGACTAAGATCACAACACTGTGACTAAGATCACAACACTGTGACTAAGATCACAACACTGTGACGAAGATCACAACACTGTGACGAAGATCACAACACTATGACTTAAGATCACAACACTGTGACGAAGATCACAACACTATGACTTAAGATCACAACACTATGACTTAAGATCACAACACTGTGACTAAGATCACAACACTGTGACTAAGATCACAACACTGTGACGATGATCACAACACTGTGACTAAGATCACAACACTGTGACTAAGATCACAACACTGTGACGAAGATCACAACACTGTGACTAAGATCACAACATTATGACTTAAGATCACAACACTATGACTTAAGATCACAACACTATGGCTTAAGATCACAACACTATGACTTAAGATCACAACACTATGACTTAAGATCACAACACTATGACTTAAGATCACAACACTGTGACTAAGATCACAACACTGTGACTTAAGATCACAACACTGTGACTAAGATCACAACACTGTGACTAAGATCACAACACTATGACTTAAGATCACAACACTGCTACGATGATCACAACACTGTGACGAAGATCACAACACTGTGACTAAGATCACAACACTGTGACTTAGATCACAACACTGTGACTTAGATCACAACACTGTGACTAAGATCACAACACTGTGACTAAGATCACAACACTGTGACTAAGATCACAACACTGTGACGATGATCACAACACTGACTAAGATCACAACACTGTGACGATGATCACAACACTGTGACTAAGATCACAACACTATGACTTAAGATCACAACACTATGACTTAAGATCACAACACTGTGACGAAGATCACAACATTGTGACGATGATCACAACACTGTGACGAAGATCACAACACTGTGACGATGATCACAACACTGTGACTAAGATCACAACACTGTGACGAAGATCACAACACTGTGACTAAGATCACAACACTATGACTTAAGATCACAACACTATGACTTAAGATCACAACACTGTGACTAAGATCACAACACTATGACTTAAGATCACAACACTATGACTTAAGATCACAACACTGTGACTAAGATCACAACACTGTGACGATGATCACAACACTGTGACTAAGATCACAACACTGTGACGAAGATCACAACACTGTGACGATGATCACAACACTGTGACGAAGATCACAACACTGTGACGAAGATCACAACACTGTGAAGATCACAACACTGTGACGATGATCACAACACTGTGACGATGATCACAACACTGTGACGAAGATCACAACACTGTGACGAAGATCACAACACTGTGATGAAGATCACAACACTGTGATGAAGATCATAACACTGTGACTAAGATCACAACACTGTGACGAAGATCACAACACTGTGATGAAGATCACAACACTGTAACTAAGATCACAACACTGTGATGAAGATCACAACACTGTGACTAAGATCACAACACTATGATGAAGATCACAACACTGTGATGAAGATCACAACACTGTGACGAAGATCACAACACTGTGACGATGATCACAACACTGTGACGAAGATCACAACACTGTGACGAAGATCACAACACTGTGAAGATCACAACACTGTGACGATGATCACAACACTGTGACGATGATCACAACACTGTGACGAAGATCACAACACTGTGACGAAGATCACAACACTGTGAAGATCACAACACTGTGACGATGATCACAACACTGTGACGAAGATCACAACACTGTGACGAAGATCACAACACTGTGAAGATGATCACAACACTGTGACGAAGATCACAACACTGTGATGAAGATCACAACACTGTGACGAAGATCACAACACTGTGACGAAGATCACAACACTGTGATGAAGATCACAACACTGTGACGAAGATCACAACACTGTGATGAAGATCACAAGACTGTGATGAAGATCACAACACTGTGACTAAGATCACAACACTGTGATGAAGATCACAACACTGTGACGAAGATCACAACACTGTGATGATGATCACAACACTGTGATGAAGATCACAACACTGTGACTAAGATCACAACACTGTGATGAAGATCACAACACTGTGACTAAGATCACAACACTGTGATGAAGATCACAACACTGTGATGATGATCACAACACTGTGATGAAGATCACAACACTGTGATGAAGATCACAACACTGTCATGAAGATCACAACACTGTGACTAAGATCACAACACTGTGACTAAGATCACAACACTGTGACTAAGATCACAACACTGTGACTAAGATCACAACACTGTGACTAAGATCACAACACTGTGACTAAGATCACAACACTGTGACTAAGATCACAACACTGTGACTAAGATCACATCACTGTGATGAAGATCACAACACTGTGACGAAGATCACAACACTGTGACGAAGATCACAACATTGTGACGAAGATCACAACACTATGACTTTAGATCACAACACTGTGACGAAGATCACAACACTGTGACGAAGATCACAACACTGTGACGAAGATCACAACACTGTGACTAAGATCACAACACTGTGACGAAGATCACAACATTGTGACGAAGATCACAACACTATGACTTAAGATCACAACACTGTGACGAAGATCACAACACTGTGACGAAGATCACAACACTGTGACGAAGATCACAACATTGTGACGAAGATCACAACACTCTGACTTAAGATCACAACACTGTGACGAAGATCACAACACTGTGACGAAGATCACAACACTGTGACGAAGATCACAACACTGTGACGAAGATCACAACACTGTGACGAAGATCACAACACTGTGACGATGATCACAACACTGTGACGAAGATCACAACACTGTGACTAAGATCATAACACTGTGACGAAGATCACAACACTGTGACGAAGATCACAACACTGTACGATGATCACAACACTGTGACGAAGATCACAACACTGTGACGAAGATCACAACACAGTGACGATGATCACAACACTGTGACGAAGATCACAACATTGTGACGAAGATCACAACACTATGACTTAAGATCACAACACTGTGACGAAGATCACAACACTGTGACGAAGATCACAACACTGTGACTAAGATCACAACACTGTGACTAAGATCACAACACTGTGACTAAGATCACAACACTGTGACTAAGATCACAACACTGTGACGAAGATCACAACACTGTGACGAAGATCACAACACTATGACTTAAGATCACAACACTGTGACGAAGATCACAACACTATGACTTAAGATCACAACACTATGACTTAAGATCACAACACTGTGACTAAGATCACAACACTGTGACTAAGATCACAACACTGTGACGATGATCACAACACTGTGACTAAGATCACAACACTGTGACTAAGATCACAACACTGTGACGAAGATCACAACACTGTGACTAAGATCACAACATTATGACTTAAGATCACAACACTATGACTTAAGATCACAACACTATGGCTTAAGATCACAACACTATGACTTAAGATCACAACACTATGACTTAAGATCACAACACTATGACTTAAGATCACAACACTGTGACTAAGATCACAACACTGTGACTTAAGATCACAACACTGTGACTAAGATCACAACACTGTGACTAAGATCACAACACTATGACTTAGATCACAACACTGCTACGATGATCACAACACTGTGACGAAGATCACAACACTGTGACTAAGATCACAACACTGTGACTTAGATCACAACACTGTGACTTAGATCACAACACTGTGACTAAGATCACAACACTGTGACTAAGATCACAACACTGTGACTAAGATCACAACACTGTGACGATGATCACAACACTGACTAAGATCACAACACTGTGACGATGATCACAACACTGTGACTAAGATCACAACACTATGACTTAAGATCACAACACTATGACTTAAGATCACAACACTGTGACGAAGATCACAACATTGTGACGATGATCACAACACTGTGACGAAGATCACAACACTGTGACGATGATCACAACACTGTGACTAAGATCACAACACTGTGACGAAGATCACAACACTGTGACTAAGATCACAACACTATGACTTAAGATCACAACACTGTGACTAAGATCACAACACTATGACTTAAGATCACAACACTATGACTTAAGATCACAACACTATGACTTAAGATCACAACACTGTGACTAAGATCACAACACTGTGACGATGATCACAACACTGTGACTAAGATCACAACACTGTGACGAAGATCACAACACTGTGACGATGATCACAACACTGTGACGAAGATCACAACACTGTGACGAAGATCACAACACTGTGAAGATCACAACACTGTGACGATGATCACAACACTGTGACGATGATCACAACACTGTGACGAAGATCACAACACTGTGACGAAGATCACAACACTGTGACGAAGATCACAACACTGTGACGAAGATCACAACACTGTGAAGATCACAACACTGTGACGATGATCACAACACTGTGACGATGATCACAACACTGTGACGATCACAACACTGTGACGAAGATCACAACACTGTGAAGATGATCACAACACTGTGACGAAGATCACAACACTGTGAAGATCACAACACTGTGACGATGATCACAACACTGTGACGAAGATCACAACACTGTGACGAAGATCACAACACTGTGAAGATGATCACAACACTGTGACGAAGATCACAACACTGTGACGAAGATCACAACACTGTGACGAAGATCACAACACTGTGACGAAGATCACAACACTGTGACGAAGATCACAACACTGTGACGAAGATCACAACACTGTGACGAAGATCACAACACTGTGACGAAGGTCACAACACTGTGACGAAGGTCACAACACTGTGACGAAGGTCACAACACTGTGACGAAGGTCACAACACTGTGACGAAGATCACAACACTGTGACGAAGATCACAACACTGTGACGAAGATCACAACACTGTGACGAAGATCACAACACTGTGACGAAGATCACAACACTGTGACGAAGATCACAACACTGTGACGAAGATCACAACACTGTGACGAAGATCACAACACTGTGACGAAGATCACAACACTGTGACGAAGATCACAACACTGTGACGAAGATCACACCACTGTGACGAAGATCACAACACTGTGACGAAGATAACAACACTGTGACGAAGATAACAACACTGTGACGAAGATCACAACACTGTGACGAAGATCACAACACTGTGACGAAGATCACAACACTGTGACGAAGATCACAACACTGGGCCACAACAAAAGAGCTGAAGCAGGCCAAACAGCATCTCCCGTCATTGTAAAGAGCTCAACACTGATCAAAGTCGCCCTCAAGAGGCTCCTCCTCAAGGTATAGAAGAGCTTGGTGTACGTGGAAGGAATCAAAGGGTTATTTGAATGACAGGAATCAATAAAGACTGCGAGAGAGGATAAGTGAGAACAGAGCAGCAAGAGAACCTCCTCAGTGTTTACTGCAAAGTTTTTAATGCCAATGACTTGAGGCAATTGGATCATCCGTAGCATGTTTATTGACGTAAAATTAATGTCTCCCTAAATTATTGGGATCGTCTCAAAGCTCTCCAAATGTACTCTCTAGAAAGAAGACGAGAGAGATACCAAATAATATACACATGGAAGATACTGGAGGGCCAGGTCCCAAATCTACACAGTAAAATAACAACGTTCTGGAGTGAACGATATGGAAGAAAATGCAAGATTGATCCAGAGAAGGGCAGAGGTGCCATAGGCACAATCAGAGAACACTGTATAAACATCAGAGGTCCACGGTTGTTCAACATCCTCCCAGCGAACATATGAAATATTGCCGGAACAACCGTGGACATCTTCAAGAGAACACTAGATTGTTTTTCTCCAAGGAGTGCCGGACCAGCCGGGCTGTGGTGGGCATGTGGGCCTGCGGGCCGCTCCAAGCAACAGCCTGATGGACCAAACTCTCACAAGTCGAGCCTGGCCTCGGGCCGGGCTTGGGGAGTAGAAGAACTCCCAGAACCCCATCAAGCAGGTATCAAGCAGGAGATCAGAATCTTTGCGATCTGTGATTACAGAGGAATCTTGACACATCGGAGACACGGCCTGGGGAGAGCATCCTAGATATTAGCGCAGCTAGATGGAAAGTGACGACCAGATGAGCAGTAGTGGGAGGAGCATGTGTAGCACCATGGAATACATGCCCCCTGACGACCAGATGAGCAGAGGGGCATGTATAGCAGCATGGAATACATGCTCCCTGCAGGAACACCAATATACACCATCACCACACATCATGAGTACAACATTTACACCTACACAATATTAAGAGACAGTTGCATATTCCTTAAAGAGACGGGAAGGTGTAGCAGAATGTGTACAGCACCACTCAGTACTACGTAGGAGTGCAACAAGTACTCCAACGGACAGCTGAGTTAAACTTGAAGAGTTCAAGACTTGAACACCCTCTGAACACAAGGAGCATAACTACACAGGACCTGAACACCCTCTGAACACAAGGAGCATAACTACACAGGACCTGAACACCCTCTGAACACAAGGGACATAACTACACAGGACCTGAACACCCTCTGAACACAAGGGACATAACTACACAGGACCTGAACGTAGCATGAGTACATCACAGACACAGCATGAGCACAGCACAAACACAGCATGAGCACAGCACAAACACAGCATGAGCACAGTACAGACACAACATGAACACAGCATAGACACAGCATGAGCACAGCACAGACACAGCATGAGCACAGCACAGACACAGCATGAGCATAGCACACAGCATGAGCACAGCACAGACACAGCATGAGCATAGCACACAGCATGAGCACAGCACAGACACAGCATGAGCATAGCACACAGCATGAGCATAGCACACAGCATGAGCACAGCACAGCCACAGCATGAGCACAACACAAACACAGCATGAGCACAGCACAAACACAGCATGAGCACAGTACAGACACAACATGAGCACAGCACAGACACAGCATGAACACAGCGCAGACACAGCATGAGCACAGCACACACACAGCATGAGCACAGCACAGACACAGCATGAGAACAGCACAGACACAGCACGAGCACAACACACACAGCATGAGCACATCACAGACACAGCATGAGCACAACACAGACACAGCATAAGCACAACACACACAGCAGGCGCACAGCTCAAACACAGCTTGAGCACAGCACAAACAGCATGAGCACAGCACAGTCACAGCATGACCACAGACAGCATTAGCACAGCACAGACACAGCATGAGCACAACACAAACACAGCATGAGCACAGCACAGGCACAGCATGAGCACAGCACAGACACAGCATGAGCACAACACAAACACAGCATGAGCACAGCACAGGCACAGCATGAGCACAGCACAGGCACAGCACAGACACAGCATGAGCACAGCACAGACACAGCATAACCACAACACACACAGCATGAGCACAGCACAGACACAGCATGAGCACAGCACAGACACAGCACGAGCACAACACACACAGCATGAGCACATCACAGACACAGCATAAGCACAACACACACAGCAGGCGCACAGCTCAAACACAGCTTGAGCACAGCACAAACAGCATGAGCACAGCACAGTCACAGCATGAGCACAGACAGCATTAGCACAGCACAGACACAGCATGAGCACAACACAAACACAGCATGAGCACAGCACAAACATAGCATGAGCACAGCACAGGAACAGCACAAACACAGCATGAGCACAGCATGAGCACAGCACAAACACAGCATGAGCACAGCAGAAACACAGCATGAGCACAGCACAAACACAGCATGAGAACAGCACAGACACAGCATGAGCGCAACACACAGCATGAGCACAGCACAGACACAGTATGAGCACAGCACAGACACAGCATGACCACAGCACAGACACAGCATGAGCACAGCACAGACACAGCATGAGCACAGCACACTCACAGCATGAGCACAGCACAGACACAGCATGAACACAGCACACACAGCATGAGCACACACACGCAGCATGAGCACATCACAAACACAGCATGAGCACAGCACAAACACAGCATGAGCACAGCACAAACACATCATGATCACAGCATAGACATTGCATGAGCACAGCACAGACACAGCATGAGCATAGCACAGACACAGCATGAGCACAGCAGAAACACAGCATGAGCACAGCACAAACACAGCATGAGCACAGCACAGGCACAGCATGAGCACAGCACAGGCACAGCACAGACACAGCATGAGCACAGCACAGACACAGCATAACCACAACACACACAGCAGGAACACAGTACAAACACAGCAGGAGCACAGCACAAACACAGCTTGAGCACAGCACAGATACAGCATGCGCACAGCACAGACAGCATGAGCACAGCACAGACACAGCATGAACACAACACAAACACAGCATGAGCACAGTACAGACACAGCATGAGCACAGCACAAACATAGCATGAGCACAGCACAAACACAGCATGAGAACAGTACAGCCACAGCATGAGCACAGCACAGACAGCATGAGCACAGCACATAGCATGAGCACAGCACACACAGCATGAGCATAGCACAGACAGCATGAGCACAGCACACACAGCATGAGCACAGCACAAACACAGCAAGAGCACAGCACACACAGCATGAGCACAGCACAAACACAGCATGAGCACAGCACAGACACAGCATGAGCAGAACACACACAGCATGAGCACAGCACAAACACAACATGAGCACAGCACAAACACAGCAAGAGCACAGCATGAGCACAGCACAAACACAGCATGAGCACAGCACAGACGCAGCATAAGCACAGCAGAAACAGAGCATTGCACAGCAGAAGCATAGCATGAGCACAGCACAGACACAGCATGAGCACAGCACAGACACAGCATGAGCACAGCACAGACACAGCATGAGCACAGCACAAACACAGCACAAACACAGCATGAGCACAGCACAGACACAGCATGAGTACAGCACATAGCATGAGCACAGCACACACAGCATGAGCACAGCACAAACACAGCATGAGCACAGGCACAGCATGAGCACAGGCACAGCATGAGCACAGACACAGCATAACAGCACATACACAGCATGAGCACAGCACAAAAATAGCATGAGCACAGCACAGACACAGCATGAACACAGACACAGCATGAACACAGCACAAACACAGCACGAGCACAGCACAGGCACAGCATGAGCACATCACACACAGCATGAGTACAGCACATAGCATGACCACAGCACAGGCACAGCATGAGCACTGCACATACACAGCATAAGCCTAGCACAGACACAGCATGAGCCCAGCACAGACACAGCATGAGCACAGCACAGGCACAGCATGAGCACAACACAGGCACAACATGAGCATAGCACAGACACAGCATGAGCACAGCACAGACACAGCATGAGCACAGCACAAGCACAACATGAGCACAACACAGACACAGCATGAACACAACACAGACACAGCATGAGCACAGCACAGACACAGCATGAGCACAGCACAAGCACAACATGAGCACAGCACAGACACAGCATGAGCACAACACAGACACAGCATGAGCCCAGCACAGACACAGCATGAGCACAACACAAACACAGCGTGAGCACAGCACATACACAGCATGAGGACAGCGCAGACACACACAGCATGAAGACAGCACAGACACAGACACAGCATGAACACAGCACAGACACACTCAGCATGAACACAGCACAGACACAGCCTGAACACAGCACAGACACACACAGCCTGAACACAGCACACACACACACAGCCTGAACACAGCACAAACACACACAGCCTGAACACAGCACAGACACACACAGCATGAGCACAGCACAGACACACACAGCCTGAACACAGCACAGACACACACAGCATGAGCACAGCACAGACACACACAGCCTGAACACAGCACAGACACACACAGCATGAACACAGCACAGTCAGCCTGAGCACAGCAGGAAGAGAGCACAAGCATCACCAACCATGACCAGTGTGTGGTGTGGGCGACCTTCACTGACCATGATGCACGAATATATTACCCCGCCACAAGACACCAAATATGGCATAACTGAAATATATTATCCGGCCGCTGTGTTCTGGCATACCTGAGGCATGGGGCATTGTTAAGTAGTATGTTGGCCATACCTGAGGCACGGGGGCATTGTTAAGTAGTATGTTGGCCATACCTGAGGCATGGGGCATTGTTAAGTAGTATGTTGGCCATACCTGAGGCATGGGGCATTGTTAAGTAGTATGTTGGCCATACCTGAGGCATGGGGGGCATTGTTAAGTAGTATGTTGGCCATACCTGAGGCATGGGGCATTGTTAAGTAGTATGTTGGCCATACCTGAGGCATGGGGGCATTGTTAAGTAGTATGTTGGCCATACCTGAGGCATGGGGGGCATTGTTAAGTAGTATGTTGGCCATACCTGAGGCATGGGGCATTGTTAAGTAGTATGCTGGCCATACCCAAGGCATACTCTCTCTCTCTCTCTCTCTCTCTCTCTCTCCTCTCTCTCTCTCTCTCTCTCTCTCTCTCTCTCTCTCTCTCTCTCTCTCTCTCTCTCTCTCTCTCTCTCTCTCTCTCTCATGTTTACACAGGTTCAATTAATCTATATGACGCTGTAACTGAACATTTCGGTATATTCCAACAGGGAATTATTAAAAGTAAGCGACAGTACCAAAAATATTGAATGAAGAGCAATTTGTCAATATTTTGTTTTTACAGAATCACTAAACGTGATCTTTTAATACAGTGAACCAATGAGACAATTTGAGTGACTCATATCCTAAGCTGGCGAGTCTTGGTGGCGGGAAATGACAGAAATTCCCAGATTATGTTGATAGTTGCACAGGACGGTGTGAGGCTGTTGCACAGGACGGTGTGAGGCTGTTGCACAGACGCAAGCACAGTACCCTGGGGGACTGTATTGGAGCAAGCACAGTACCCTGGTGGACTGTATTGGAGCAAGCACAGTACCCTGGGGGACTGTACTGGAGCAAGCACAGTACCCTGGGGGACTGTACTGGAGCAAGCACAGTACCCTGGGGGGACTGTACTGGAGCAACCCAGTACCCTGGGGGACTGTACTAGAGCAAGCACAGTACCCTGGGGGACTGTACTGGAGCAACCACAGTACCCTGGGGGACTGTACTAGAGCAAGCACAGTACCCTGGGGGACTGTACTAGAGCAAGCACAGTACCCTGGGGGACTGTACTGGAGCAAGCACAGTACCCTGAGGGACTGTACTGGAGCAAGCACAGTACCCTGGGGGACTGTACTGGAGCAAGCACAGTACCCTGGGGGACTGTACTGGAGCAAGCACAGTACCCTGAGGGACTGTACTGGAGCAAGCACAGTACCCTGAGGGACTGTACTGGAGCAAGCACAGTACCCTGGGGGACTGTACTGGAACAAGCACAGTACCCTGGGGGACTGTACTGGAGCAAGCACAGTACCCTGGTGGACTGTACTGGAGCAAGCACAGTACCCTGGGGGGACTGTACTGGAGCAAGCACAGTACCCTGGGGGACTGTACTGGAGCAAGCACAGTACCCTGGGGGACTGTACTGGAGCAAGCACAGTACCCTGGGGGACTGTACTGGAGCAAGCACAGTACCCTGGGGGACTGTACTGGAGCAAGCACAGTACCCTGGGGGGACTGTACTAGAGCAAGCACAGTACCCTGGGGGACTGTACTGGAGCAAGCACAGTACCCTGGGGGGCTGTACTGGAGCAAGCACAGTACCCTGGGGGACTGTACTGGAGCAAGCACAGTACCCTGGAGAGACTGTAATATCCCCATATGTAAATATTTTATACTAATGCATAATATAGATATATATATATATATATATATATATATATATATATATATATATATATATATATATATATATATATCGCAAGGCGACACAGTAGCATTGCCGGCATTCTTATCCTCGACCAGTGCTACAAGTGAATTAGTGAAGGAAATACTACCAGAATACCTAAGGAACTCCATTGGGATTCGTGATCCCAAATTTGTGGAAGGAGCTGGTCGGTGGGACACACTCGCCAATTCACACGCCCGACCAACTTGTCCAAACGACGGTAAACAGGCCAAATGGGATAGCCCTATAGTGGAGAACATCGCCAAAGCATTGCTGGACGTAGCTTCTCAGAAGGACAGAGCGCGTCTCCTAGCTGTGCAAGCCCCCCATGCTGGGGACTTCCTGTTGGCAGTCCCTAATTCCGCCTTGGGCACCCGCCTGGATCATCGGGCCCTAAGTATGGTGTTGCTCTGCGCCTTGCCGCCCTATCTCCACCGAGCACCGGTGTATTTGCGGCCAGGCACGGGCAGACCAATACGGCAGCCATGGTCTCATCTGTCGTAAGACACAGGGAAAGATTGCCAGACACGAGGCAGTCAATGACATCATCAAGAGAAGTTTGGCTACAGCTGGGTGTCCAGCACAAAGGGAACCCAGCTGTGCAGACCTGACAACAGCCAAAAACGCCCAGATGGAGTCACCCTGCAGCCATGGAGGGAAGGTAAACAGGTCGTATGGGATTACACCTGTGCATCTACATTGGCTGATACCTATTTACGTTACAGCTCAGCGGAGGGAGGTGGGGCAGCCACCTTCAGGAGACCCAGAAAATCCACAAGTACAGAAACCTAGAACGTTGTTACAGGTTCGTGCCGATAGGCTCAGAGACTCTGGGCGCCTGGGGTAAATGTGCACTCAAGTTTTTAAAGGAGGTTGGTGAGGAACTCATTGGGAAAACTAGAGACCCACGAGCAGCCAGTTTCCTATTCCAGCGCCTCAGTGTCGCAGTGCAGAGGGAAATGCGTGCTGTATCCTGGGTACGCACCAACCTCCGAGGAGCTGGACGAGGTCTTCGAACGCTGATTGTTTAATTGTTATATATTTGTGTGTGTGTGTGTGTGTTCTCTGTAAAACTGTAGCATTGCAATAAAATATATATATATATATATAAATATATATATATAGAATATATATATATATATATATAATATATATATATATATATATATATATATATTACT
>WNGS01129980.1:46427-65128 GCA_020271785.1 Procambarus virginalis
AATTGATTTTTATTATAATGTTAATTTTATATTATTATTATTATTATTAGTTATTTAATAATTCAATTTATTATGCTCCTCATACCCATACTGTAAGTGGTAATGGCCCCCATACCCATACTGTAAGTGGAAATGGCCCCCATACCCATACTGTAAGTGGTAATGGACCCCATACCCATACTGTAAGTGGTGTAATGGGTACTGGATCCGGGTATCCCACCGCTGCCACCATTGTAACAGGTGTCAGACTAAGACCTCTATTCTCTGTTTTAACTGGCCGTTAATTAAGGGTTCTGTTGTTCTCCGTTCTTACTGTAACCTCTAGTCCAGTGACGCCTTGTAAACCTTGTGCTTGTTCACCAAGGTACCACAAAACAACGACACTCGGCCTATCAGCTACAAGCAAACTCTCTAAAGAGACGTTAAAGCTGCCACCACCTACTTCATGCAGGTTATCTTGAGGTTATCTTGAGATGATTTCGGGGCTTAGTGTCCCCTGCGGCCCGGTCCTCGACCAGGCCTCCACCCCCAGGAAGCAGCCCGTAGCAGCTGTCTAACTCCCCGGTACCTATTTACTGCTAGGTAACAGGGACGTCAGGGTGAAAGAAACATTTTGCCCATTTGTCTCCACCTCCACCTCCACTGGGATCGAACCCGGAACCTCAGGACTACGAATCCGAAGCGCTGTTCCACCCAGCTGTCAGGCGCCGTATGAACAGGGAACAATTATCCTAAATGACTAAGGCAGGACTCGGCCAATTACTCCAGGAGTTCCAAGAAGGAATATCCGTATATAGTTGAAAGGGAGGATAGACATTACGTTAAGTGTGGTTCAATTAAATAAAAAAGGAATAGCTTAGATAGAATGAGGATGCTTGAGAAGTGCTCAGGAAACGTACTCAATGACACGGGATCGTGAATTCAGCGATAAAGGTATATAAATGGGGAAAACTTACTAAACACCATTAATTCAATGCAGTTTATTAAACACAATTTATATAGCGCAATCCCTAAAACTGAAATATCTTAAGCCTAGAGGCAAATAAAATGCATTTTTTTTTTTAGATATATACAAGAGTTGTTACATTGTTGTACAGCCACTAGTACGCGAAGCGTTTCGGGCAGGTCCCTGGAATACGATCCCCGCCGCGAAGAATCGTTTTTACAACCAAGTACACATTTTACTGTTGAGTTAAACAGAGGCTACAGTTAAGGATTTGCGCCCAGTAAATCCTCCCCGGCCAGGATACGAACCCATGACATAGCGCTCGCGGAACGCCAGGCGAGTGTCTTACCACTACACCACGGAGACTGCATTTAAAATGAACTGTACCAATGGTCAAGCACTTTAATATATACCAAGACCCAGCCGGACGTTATGGCCTGCCTCTGGGAGAGTCTTCCCTGCCCTTCCTCCTGCTCTAGCCACACTGATCTGGACTGTCCTGAAATCTCTGTGAGGCTGACCTTGGCTGGTTGCCAAACGGATTTTCAAAGATAACAAAACTAGACTCATATGCACAGCGTCACTAAAGGTGACTGAATCCCTATTCCCAATTGACAGTAATTTACCTAGACAATTGAACTAGAGTACTATCAATTATCCTAATAACATGAATTTCTCTAATTTAATTGATCACGGTGGTAGAGAGCAGTTACCTCACATGCCCGAAGTAAGAGTGGTTGACTCTTTTACTCAAATTGATGGATAACATAGGTCCCTGAGGCAAGTTGATTATTAAATACAATATTGAGTCGTAACAGGGATTCTCTCATTTAATGAATTACACTCAAAGTAAGGATGAGACAATCTTGCATGCATCTCTCCCCTGCTAATCCCTTCGGAAAAAACTTTCTTTCTGCAAACTCAGGTCAAAGTACCATCTTGCAGCATACTTTGCACAGGCGTTTCTTAAAATAAGTAAACTACAGCTTTTAGTAGAATTAATGCGTATTCTCTTAATACCAGATCTACAGCCTTATATATAAACAGCTAACAGTTAAGTGGTAGTTCCCCACACCCATCCAGTGAGTGGTAGTGGAGCCCATACCCACCCTGTGAGCGATAGTGGATCCCATACCCATCCAGTGAGTGGTAGTGGACCCCATACCCATTCAGTGAGTGGTAGTGGATCCCATACCCATCCAGTGAGTGGTAGTGGATCCCATACCCATCCAGTGAGTGGTAGTGGAGCCCATACCCACCCTGTGAGCGATAGTGGATCCCATACCCATCCTGTGAGTGGTAGTGGATCCCATACCCATCCAGTGAGTGGTAGTGAACCCCATACCCATCCAGTGAGTGGTAGTGGACCCCATACCCATCCAGTGAGTGGTAGTGGACCCCATACCCATCCGGTGAGTGGTAGTGGACCCCCATACCCATCCAGTGAGTTTTAGTGAACCCCATTCCCATCCAGTGAGTGGTAGTGGACCCCATACCCATCCAGTGAGTGGTATGGACCCCATGCCCATCCAGAGAGTGGTAGTGGATCCCATACGCATCCAGTATGTACCCCATGACAAATTTGTGAAATCCTAAAAAAACAGTATGAGGACATGTTTAGCACTTCGATACGCAGCATGAAAGTGGAAGATCCGGACAACTTCTTTATGTGTGATATCCAAACCCCTGTAAATATAACTGATATCAACACGAGCGTGGCAGATTTTGAAAGAGAAATTGACAACATGCCCATGCACTCAGCCCCAAATTCATGGAATTCAATATTTATTAAGCAATGCAAAGTGCCAGTAGCACAGGCACTCAGTATAGTGTGGAGGAAGAGTTTGGACACAGGGGAGATAACAGATGTCCTTCAATCAGCAGACATAGCTCCTCTACACAAGGGAGCAAAGCATTGGCAAAGAATTATAGACCAGTTGCACTAACGTCCCACATAATGAAAGTATTTGAGAGTGATTAGGAGTCAGGTCACCAGATTCATGGAGACCAATGACTTCTACAACCCAGGCGACTTCTACAAATCCGAGGCCATGGATTTTAAGCGGGAAGAACGTGCCTCTTACAGCTACTTGCCCATTACGACAGTCACTGAGGCATTAGAAGAAAAACAGAATGCAGATGTGGTATACACGGACTTGGCAAAGGCATTCGATAAATGTGACCATGGAATGATAGCACAAAAAATGAGGTCAGTGGGAATAACTGGTAAAGTAGGACGCTGGATACTCAGTTTTCTGTCGAACAGAACACAAAGAGTAACAGTCAACCATATAAAATCGAGTCCAAGCGCAATTAGGTAGTGGGCACTGTACCTCAGGGTACAGTTCTTGGACCACTGATTTCCCTAATTCCAATATCAGATATAGACAGCAATACAAGTCACAGCTTCGAATCAACTTTTGCAGATGACACAAAAATCAGCATGAAAATTACCTCTGCTGAAGACATTGAAAAACTACAAAACTACAAATTTTTTGACTGGGCAACAGAAAATAACATGATGTCTAACAGTGATAAATTCCAGGTACTCAGGTACAGTAAAAAGAGAACCTTGAACATAATACAGGGTGCAAAACACAATCAAATCTACCCCTAGTAGGAAAGCAACATGTAAAGGATTTGGGAATAATAATGTCTGACGACCTAACGTTTAGGGAGCATAACCAAGCAAATATTGCGTCAGCCAGAAAAATGATAAGATGGATTACAAGAACTTTCAAATCCAGGGATCCCATCACAATGGTTGTACTCTTCAAGTCACTTGTGTTGTCCCGTCTTGAGTACTGCTCAGTACTCACTTTCCCCTTCAGAGCAGGAGAGATTGCTGAAATAGAGGGAATACAGAGAACATATACGGCACACACAGACGCGATAAAGCACCTAAATTATTGGGATCATCTCAAAGCTCTCCAAATGTACTCATTAGAAAGGAGATGAGAGAGATACCAAATAATATACACATGGAAAATACTGGAGGGCCAGGTCCCAAATCTACACAGTAAAATAACAACGTACTGGAGTGAACGATATGGAAGAAAATGCAGAATAGAACCAGTGAAGAGCAGAGGTGCCATAGGCACAATCAGAGAACACTGTATAAACATCAGAGGTCCGCGGTTGTTCAATGTCCTCCCAGCGACTATAAGAAATATTGCCGGAACAACCGTGGACATCTTCAAGAGGAAACTAAATAGTTTCCTACAAGAAGTGCCGGACCAGCCGGGCTGTGGTGGGTATGTGGCCCTGCGGGCCGCTCCAAGCAACAGCCTGGTGGACCAAACTCTCACAGTCGAGCCTGGCCTCGGGCCGGGCTTGGGGAGTAGAACAACTCCCAGAACCCCATCAACCAGGTACTTTATTACCAATAGTGTAAACAAACAGCTTACTGCATTTTATTACGGACATTGTAAACAATTTACATTATTAACAAGCACCTAAATGTTTAATTTACTTTATTACCAAAAATGTAACCAATTTACGAGACTTTATTACCAGTAATGTAAACAGTTTACAGTACTTCAATGTAAACAAGAGCTAGTACCTGAGAAGACCTGACCTCGTCAGGTCTTAATGAAACAAAATATTGAAACTTGCAGTGTTGCTGGTAAATTTGTATATATGTTTACATTGAATCTTGCAGTGTTGCTGGTAAACTGTATAATGTTTACATTGACACTCAGAGTAACCTTCATCCTGTTTGTTGCTTGATTTATATAAATTGATATATAATGTTTAAGGCTTTATGAGTGTGGAGAATAATAGCAGGTCAGGTTAGGCTGCATCTCTGAGTCGTAGTTTGAAAGTTGCTATCCTGACCCCCCCCCCACCCACCTCACTGACCACTTCCCTGGTCAGGGGTGTCACACACACACANATAGAATGTATTACACTTATTAAACAATTTGCACAACGTTTCGAACCTCCATGGTTCATTTTCAAGTGAGGAAATGTTACAATGTGGTTTAATTATATACCCGCACTGGGTCAGGTGATAAGACAATAAAGGTGAAAACATAGGGGATACATAAGGGATAAATGGGGTGAAACATGAACATAAGAATAGAGGTAACCGCAGAAGGCCTATTGGCCCATACGAGGCAGCTGGCATCTACATACAAAGATTAATTCAGTGTAATTGGCCTGTTATGTTGAACATTGTCTTCTGTGTTGGCATCGTTATGTTCTGGTCTTGTCCTTACTCTCATTGTGGGAAGAGTAAATAGTTCCGTGATTTGGGTGTTCATGGTAGGTTGTTCTGTTCTTATGTGAATTGCTTCAAGAATTTGTAATCTTCTTGCATCTTGGGTTCTGTCTATTATGCATGTATTTTTGTTCAACATTTCTCTTGTTAGGGTGATGTCATGGGCTTGTCTCATGTGATTCCTAGGGGCACCGGATTGAAGATGGCATGTCAAACGCCTCGTCAGCTTGGTCGACGTCATACCTATGTACTTAGATTGAAGGTTACATCCTTCGTGGGGGCAAGTGTACATGTATACAACGCTTGACTGCTGTAGAGGGTTCTCTGTCGGCTTCGGGCTGTTTTTGATAAGGAGTTCGGAAGTCTTCTTGGTTTTATAGAATATTATCAGGTTTATGTTTTGGTTAGGAGTAGTGCTTTTTACTCCTTTACGGATTATTTCTTTCATTATTCTAATGAAAGATTATTCTTTCATTATTCTAATTATTTCATTATTCTAATTATTTCATTATTCTTTCATTATTCTAATAATATTCTATAATAATAATATAGAATAATGAAAGAAATAATCCGTAAAGGAGTAAAAAGCACTACTCCTAACCAAAACATAAACCTGATAATATTCTATAAAACCAAGAAGACTTCCGAACTCCTTATCAAAAACAGCCCGAAGCCGACAGAGAACCCTCTACAGCAGTCAAGCGTTGTATACATGTACACTTGCCCCCACGAAGGATGTAACCTTCAATCTAAGTACATAGGTATGACGTCGACCAAGCTGACGAGGCGTTTGACATGCCATCTTCAATCCGGTGCCCCTAGGAATCACATGAGACAAGCCCATGACATCACCCTAACAAGAGAAATGTTGAACAAAAACATGCATAATAGACAGAACCCAAGATGCAAGAAGATTACAAATTCTTGAAGCAATTCACATAAGAACAGAACAACCTACCATGAACCCCAATCACGGAACTATTTACTCTTCCCACAATGAGAGTAAGGACAAGACCAGAACATAACGATGCCAACACAGAAGACAATGTTCAACATAACAGGCCAATTACACTGGATTAATCTTTGTATGTAGATGCCAGCTGCCTCGTATGGGCCAATAGGCCTTCTGCGGTTACCTCTATTCTTATGTTCATATGTTTCACCCCATTTATCCCTTACGTATCCCCTATGTTTTCACCTTTATTGTCTTATCACCTGACCCAGTGCGGGTATATAATTAAACCACATTGTAACATTTCCTCACTTGAAAATGAACCATGGAGGTTCGAAACGTTGTGCAAATTGTTTAAATAAGTGTAATACGTTCTATAGTAATTCAC
This sequence comes from Procambarus virginalis, assembly GCA_020271785.1. Classification (NCBI taxonomy): domain Eukaryota; kingdom Metazoa; phylum Arthropoda; class Malacostraca; order Decapoda; family Cambaridae; genus Procambarus; species Procambarus virginalis. The sequence goes on from WNGS01129980.1 coordinate 52,936, forward strand.
ATCTTTTCTTCACCCGGAAATTACGAAAATGAGTTTTGGAGAACTCCTATTTCAGCTAAGCCCTGATGCTAAGAAAATAGTTAGAGGGATAGAAGCCCTAAATCAGAAGATAGTAAATACAGAATATGCGGTCATATTCAATGAGACATGTTTAAAAGAAAACCTGCTGCCAGTATACACCAATATATATATATGCGAACAAGCCTGAATGGTCCCCAGGACTATATGCGAATGAAAACTCACACCCCAGAAGTGACTCGAACCCATACTCCCAGGAGCAACGCAACTGGTATGTACAGGGACGCCTTAAACCGCTTGACCATCACGACCGGACATAAGGAAGTGATAGCCTGAGCTATATGAACCACTTCCCCGCCGGCACTTGAATGGTTATCTTGGGCATAGCATTTTATCAAATCACCTCATTTTTTGGGGCAACACGTGAGGAACACAAATGCGAACAAGCCTGAATGGTCCCCAGGACTATATGCGAATGAAAACTCACTCCCCAGAAGTGACTCGAACCCATACTCCCAGGAGCAACGCAACTGGTATGTACAGGGACGCCTTAAACCGCTTGACCATCACGACCGGACATAAGGAAGTGATAGCCTGAGCTATATGAACCACATCCCCGCCGGCACTTGGATGGTTATCTTGGGCATAGCATTTTATCAAATCGCCTCATTTTTTGGGGCAACACGTGAGGAACACAAATGCGAACAAGCCTGAATTTTCTTGGACTGTCAGAAAGCCTTTGACACAGTACCCCATAAAAGGATGTTACAAAAGTTGGAGCAACAGGCAGGAGTAAAAGGTGAAATGCTCAAGTGTATAAGGGAGTATCTAAGCAACAGGAAACAGCGAGTAACTGTTAGGGGGGAAGACATCAGAGTGGCGAGACGTTACCAGCAGAGTCCCACAGGGCTCTGTACTTGGACTCATCCTGTTTCTGATATATGTAAACAATCTTCCAGAGGGTATAGACTCATTCCTCTCAATGTTCGCTGATGATGCAAAAATTATGAGAAGAATCAAAACAGATGAAGATAAACAGAGACTACAGGATGACCTGGACAGGCTGGATGAATGGTCTAGAAAATGGCTGCTAAATTTCAACTCGGGAAAGTGTAACGTAATGAAATTAGGCGAAGGGAACAGAAGGTTAAAGACAAGGTACCACCTGGGAGGTGAAATCCTGCAGGAGTCAAATTAGAGAGAAAGATCTGTGGCGGAGGGGGTTGATATCACACTGAACCTGTCTCCAGAAGCCCACATCAAAAGGATATCATCAGTGGCATGTTCTAGATTGATCAACATAAGAACTGCTTTTAGATACTTGTGCAAGAAATTGTTAAGGACCTTGTATACCACTTATGTCAGACCCATCCTGGAATATGCAGCTCCAACCTGGAGTCCATACCTAGTTAAACACATGACAAAGTTAGAGAAGATTCAGAGGTATGCCACCAGACTAGTCCCAGAAGTCACCAGACTGTTGATTTTTCCGGGGGTGGGGGGGGGGGGGGTCATGGTAGGCCATCCCGGAAGGGTTGTGCCAGGGCCTGGGGTTCCTCTTTTCGTGGTGGGCCAGCAGTTCCAGTTTCAGAGCCAGCGTTTCCTTTGGAGCCGGTAGCATCTGGTTGGCACAGTGGTCACTTTGCTCGTCGGTTGGCTTCTCGTAAGGGGCGTAAGTTTTTTCAAGGGTCGCCCCATTGACGGGGGCGGTGTGGTGGAGGCTTGCGCCGTTTGCTCATGCCTGGTCCCATGATTTGTGGGAGTTTTGGGGTTATCTCTTTCAGCCTGTGGTGGCATTGGGTGGCTCCATTCTCCTCTGGGGGGTTCGGGGCTAGTGGGGCAGGCCTCTTACCCTGCGCTCCGTCAGGTCATCTCAGAGCAGGTGCGCTTGGGGTGTGGTCGAAACAATTGTGTCCCTCAGGTTGGTATCCCACCTGTTTCCAGGCCCAAAATGGGACTGTGTGGATCTGAGGTTCATTCTGGACTTGTCCTGCCTGAACCCCCAGGATCTTTTGCCCCCTCTTTTCGGTTGACCACTCTGTCCCAAGTCCGGCTTCTCCTAGAGCGGGATGCTTGGATGGTGTCTCAGGACCTCCGGGTCGCGTATTGGTATGTTCCGATTCATCCAATTGGGTTTGGTTCCCTGGAGGCTTTGTGTTGCTGGCTTCCTCTTCCGGTTTTTCGGGGTTCCAGTGCCTTGCCGCCGACCCGAGCCCTCACTTGATGTGTTCACGGATGCCTAGTTTCTCGGCTGGTGCTTTGTGACCAGTGCTCACCAGGCCGACCAGGGGCGGAGGGCTCCATCCCGTCGTCGGGCTCACAGCATGGTGCGGGAGTTCACGGTGGTTTGGCTGGCGCTTCAGAGGGTTTGGGTTGCTTGGGGTTTGACAGTCACACTCTATTCTGACTGTTCTCCCGTGGTCCATTGCCTGAATCGCAGGGGGTTCTCTTCAGTCCTTGGCTCTTTACGGCTGGTCTCCTCAAGTGATTCATTGCTGGATTCTCGGGGTTTGGCTCTCCGTGCGGTTCATGTCCACTGAATGGACGGTCTATGCCGACTCCTTCATTTGGTTTTGCCAGATGTACGGACTCCTAGATGTGGACCTTTTCATGTCGGCGTGGTTCCGGCCTCTTCCTGTGTACGTGGCACCCTTTCCCGACTGCTAGGCCATCACGGTAAACGCTTTTTGGCAAGACTGGTGAAGGTGGGGTTACCTGTACCTCTTCCCCCTCCAGTCCAGCTGTTCCTTCTGGTCCTGGCTCGGTTGCAGAATTACTAGGAAAGAATAATCCTGTTGACTCCTTGGTGATCGGCCCAGCCTTGGTTTGAGGCGCTGCTTGCTCGGTGTCCAAACCCGCGATATTTTCCGCGGCTGCTCCTCTTTCAACAGATCGGCCTGGTCAGGTACCTGGCTGGTTCAGTCATCTCCTCCGTCTTCGTGTCTGGTCTTTCTGATTTGGGTCTATCACCATTTGTATGGTGATCAGGTGGCTTCGTTGATGGTGTCCCACCTGTGAGCTTCGTCTTGGTAACAGTATGAAGTTTCTTGGTGCTATTTTTGCCATTTTCTCTCTGTCCGTAGGTTGTCCAATATTTCGTATAGGGTTGTCTTGTCCTTTCTTTCTTGGCTTTTTCAGGGCCGTCATTTGATGCCTAATACTGTTTTCCTTGTATCGTGTGGTGCTGGCAGAGTCGCTTCAGCTTGCGTTCGCGGTGGATGTTACTTCTGCTCCGTTCCGTAAGCTTTCTTGTGCTTTGTTTCACCTCTGGCCTGCTCATGCGCTGCCTGAGCCGTCCTGGTCCATGGACAGGATGTTCTCCTTTCTCTCTTCTCCTCGGTTTGTGGTGACCCCTTCGTTACAGGATTGTTTTTCCAAGGCTCTTTTTCCTGTTGGCATTGGCTTCTGTGGGTCGGGTCGGGGAGCTTCATGCTCTCCTCCGGCGCAGAGGTTTCCACTCTTTCGGTCCTGGCAGTAGGTTTGTTTGTTTGCAGCCGTCTCCTTCTTTTCTGACGAAGAATGACTCGAAGGCTTTCCGGAGGGGTCCTTAAGTCATTGATGCTTGGTTGGTCAGGCCGAGTGAAGCATTATGTGTTGTGTCCAGTTGTGACCCTTGTTCCCTATTCAGGGGTCGGTCTTCCAGGTTATCCGCAGGGTTATTCGGTCCAGACAGCCTACGGTCTATCCTCATGCCCATGACGTTCGTAAGTTTACTGCTTTGTCTGCCATCTTTGGTAACATGTCTTGGGCTGACATTCAGGCACGGGGATTTTGTAGGTCAAACAGGGTCTGGCTGCACGTTACTTAGTCAATGTTCTTAGCCCTAGTTGAGCGCATTGCTTTGGGTCGCAGGTTGCAGCCAGTTATCTAGACTTCGCATTGAGATGCGAGTGTGGGTGCTCCCTGGATGAGGGAGACATACAGTGACCACCCTTCTTGGGAGAATTTCCCACGAAATCTACCAATGATTGCGCGGAGGCGAGGTAAGTCCATCAAGGACCAACACGTCTGAGCAGGTTTACAACCCGGCACCTACGACCTGACACCTAAGACCCGACAAGGGAGGAGGACAACCATGCAGAAGGAACCCTTCAGAACCCCCACAGTAAGACCTACCCAGACACAGGAGCCTGCACAACACACCAAGGTAATCAAAGTATGTGGAGTGGTTAGGAGGGGCCTACATGCAAACAAGCTCTCCATGCTGGGGACTTCCTGTTGGCAGTCCCTATTCTGCCTTGGGCACCTGCCTGGACCTGGATGGATGAGAGCTACGCTCGTGGTGTCCCATCTTCCCAGCACTCTTTGTCATATGACGCTTTGAAACTACTGACGGTCTTGGCCTCCACCACCTTCTCACCTAACTTGTTCCAACCGTCTACCATTCTATTTGCGAAAGTGAATTTTCTTATATTTCTTCGGCATCTGTGTTTAGTTAGTTAAATCTATGATCTCTTGTTCTTGAAGTTCCAGGTCTCGGGAAATCTTCCCTGTTGATTTTATCAATTCCATTTACTATTTTGTACGTAGTGATCATATCACCTCTTTTTTTTTCTGTCTTCTAGTTTTAGCATATTTAATGCCTCTAACCTCTCCTTGTAGCTCTTGCCCTTCAGTTCTGGGAGCCACTTAGTAGCATGTCTGCACCTTTTCCAGTTTGTTTGTGCTTCTTAAGATATGGGCACCACACAACAGCTGCATATTCTAGCTTTGGCCTAACAAAAGTCATGAACAATTTCTTTAGTATATCGCCATCCATGTATTTAAAAGCAATTCTGAAGTTAGAAAGCATAGCATAGGCTTCTCGCACAATGTTCTTAATGTGGTCCTCAGGTGACAGTTTTCTATCTAGAACCACCCCTAGATCCCTTTCTTTGTCAGAATTCTTTAAAGATTTCTCACATTTATAGGTTGTGTGGGGCTATGTTCTATTAACATTCCAACATGGCATTTTACACAAGTGGTGCTCCATATACTCCATTATATTTTTGAATATGACAGGGTCTTCTTAATTTTATCTTAGCATCATCAGCAAACATGTTCATATAATTCTGTATACCACTGGTAGATCATTTATGTAGACAATAAACATCACTGGTGCAAGAACTGAACCCTGTGGTATTCCACTTGTGACATTTCTCCAGTCCGATACATTGCCTCTGATTACTGCCCTCATTTTTCTATCAGTCAGAAAATTTTTCATCCATGTTAGAAGCTTACCTGTAACCCCTCCAATATTTTCCAGTTTCCAGAACAACCTCTTATGTGAAACTCTGTCGAAAGCCTTTTTTAGGTTCAGATAGGTGCAGTCAACCCAACCATCTCTTTCCTGTAATATCTCTGTTGCTCGATCATAGAAACTGAGTAAATTCGATACACAGGATCTTCCAGATCGAAAACCATACTGTCTGTCTGAAATTATATCATTTCTCTCCAGGTGTTCTACCCATTTAGTTTTAATTATTTTTTCCAATATTTTGACTATTACACTTGTCAATGATACAGGTCTATAATTAAGGGGGTCTTCCCTGCTTCCACTTTTGTAGATTGGAACTATGTTAGCCTTTTTCCACACATCAGCTACAACTCCTGTAAACAGGGATGCCTGAAAAATCATTTGAAGTAGAATGCTGAGCTCAAGTGCACATTCTCTCAGAACCCATGGTGAAACCCCATCTGGACCAACTGCTTTGTTCTTACTTAGCTCCTTGAGCATTTTTCCCACTTCGTCTCTAGACACCTCTATGTGCTCTATGTTGTTCTCTGGAATTCTTATTGTGTCTGGTTCCCTGAAGATTTTATTTTGTACAAACACACTTTGGAACTTTTCGTTTAATGTTTCACACATTTCCTTTTCATTTTCCGTGAATCTATTTCCCATTTTCAACCTCTGAATATTATCCTTTACCTGCAATTTGTTGTTTATGAATTTATAGAATAGACCTGGTTCTGTTTTACATTTGTCTGCAATCCCTTTTTCAAAATTTCTTTCTGCCTCTCTCCTCACTGCCGTGTAGTTGTTTCTCGCATCTTTGTATCGCTGGTATGTTTGGGGGTTTGGCCTCTTCCTGTATTGATTCCATTTTTGTGTCTGTTGGTCTCTGGCCCTCTCGCAATTTCTGTTGAACCAATCCTGTTTCCTAGTTCTGCATCTCTGTTTTGGTATAAAAAATTTTGTGCCTTTATCATATATTTCACAAAACTTGACATATATCTCATTCACTTCCTTGCCTAGCAACAAGTCTGTCCAATTATACTCACTAAAAAAATTTCTAAGGTTGCCATAATGTCCTCTCCTAAAGTCAGGTTTTTTCAATTGCTTCAACCTTCTTATTTTCTTCCAGATTATAGCGCATTGCATACTTTATTCCCAAAAGGACATGGTCACTTTTACCCAAAGGAGGAAGGTACTGAATGTCAAATATTTCTTCTTCCTTCCTGGTAAATATCAAATCTAGCATGGAGGGATCGTCCCCTTCCCTCATCCTCGTAGCTTGTTTAACATGTTGATACAAAAATGTTTCCAGGATGAGGTCTACAAATTTACAGGTCCAAAAATCTTCTGTTTTAGCTTCATATGCTTCCCAGTCTATGGATTTCAAGTTGAAGTCACCGACTATCAACAGTCATGATCTATCGTTATCCGCTCTTGCTATGATCTCTCTCATTATTGTTATAAGACCTTCTCGTTTACTATCTAGCTCCTCCTTGGACCATGTGCTGCTTGGCGGTGGACTATGTGCATTTATGATCAATAGTTTATCATCCTCATGGCAGATCTCTAGTGCTATTATGTCAACTTCTTGTGGATTGGCAGTCATTACTTCATTCACCTTTAGGTGTTCTTTCACCAGCACAGCAACGCCACCGCCTTTCCTAATTTTTCTGTCCCGTCTCCAAACTGAGTAGCCCCTTGGGAATATGACCTCGTTTAAAATAACATCTTCAAGTTTTATCTCCGTGAGTGCAACAATCTCTGGTGTCTGCAGCTGTATTACATCACGTAACTCCAGTATCTTCGATCTTACTCCATCTATATTGGTATATGCAATCTTCAGGAACTTGTTCCCCCTCTTCTTATTTTTCTCTCCCCCTCTCTCTAATGATTTTTTTGGTTTGCCTTTATGTACCACTTTACTGGTCTGCCTACCCCTATCACTTTGTAGAAAAAGTGAGAAGCAATGTGGTCTGGTGTGGTTTACTGGTCTGCCTACCCCTATCACTTTGTAGGAAATGTGAGAAGCAATCCGTGTCTAGATATAAACTGCACAATTCTGAAGAATGGCCCTGAGCTTTGTTGATGGTGATTGCAAACGCCAATTGAATTGGAAATTACAATTGAAATGGCATATCTGTTGGAATCATAGGAATGCGAAGAATAAGGACATCTTCACCTTTGAAAGGTTCTGTCAAGATTGTTGCTTCTACAATGTCGCTGGTTAATTTTTTTTTACTGCAAGCCGCGTGGCATTGCGAAGATTTGGCTGGTTGATATTTCGCAACATTATAATTGGCACGCCGATTTTCAATTGCCGTACGTGTGATGGTATCCCTTGCAGAACGAGTGAATTAAAAAATTCTGTTGGATAATTAACCACTTCATCTGCTTCCTCAACAGTTTCGACGGACTTCCCTGGAAACACAAACCGAAACTGTCTCTATATTCCGCTTGTTACAACTTGTAATAAAGTTGTTACATTTTGGCTTAACGTGTTTATGACGTATTAGAACGTTGTTACAACTTGCTATATTGGTTGTTATAACAGGTTAGGAGGGGTTAAAACTTGTTCGAACGTTGTACCAACGTCGTAGTTTCGGTGTGTGTTTGGCGGGTTGTATGTGACTGCCTCGCTTTGAATGTTAGACTGAATAATATTGTTAAGTTCGTGTGCCGGATGCTTTGGAAATGTTGCACGTGGGAGTTTCAATGAATTGCATTTTCGATGGCAATTTCAAAGCCGAGGTAGCAGTTCTTCCACTTGCTAGCAATGTCACAACTATTCCGGACGATGCAAGAGCTAAGGCTATGCCATTTTGGGATCGAAATGCTGCCAGAATCAAACTAATTTGAAATGTTTTACCAGTTCTTCCTGGTGCATCTAAGAAAATTTCTCAAGACCGTTATTGACAATTTGAATTATTTGATTGTAAATGCCTTTTTGCTTAAGCGTTAGATTAGGAATATTTGATTGCACATACGACAACAGATTACTTGTGTTGTAACTTTGTTCACGACGCAATTCTACATCGAATGAAGCAGCAGCAGATCGATTCAGTGATGGCATTTTAAATTGATTGAGAACTTTGTTACCGATTTCTAAGCATAAATCTTCAATCATTATCAATGCTTCGTTGTAGATTTCTGTTGTGAAATCCATGTTCTTATTTGAATTTTCCTTGCGTATTCGACGGATAATATCTGCAGCCATGTGCGATTTATATTTCTTCCATAACTCTGTTGGAGATGGAGAGCCAGTGGTCAATATGATTGCATACAATGCACGATTTTGATTTGGATGTGACGTGTTAGACGTGTTATTAATGCATACATCCTAGTGTCGGTTGTTCTCCAATTAGTTCAGAGGTTGACATGCACTACGAAAGTGGCATGTGCAACGCCATTGACAAATCTCAATTGCTGGAAGACGTTGATCCAGGCACATTTACCAACAGCATGCAAAGAAAGAAGCATTCATTTTGATTGAGATACACGGTGGATGTCTACCCATCGTAGTTTATTTGAATATGCCAGGTTGTCCATCAACTCGCTCTCCTCGTTTGCTCGTTCAAATGATTTTCTACTGGCATTCCATGTGTAATACATAAGCACTTCTGAATGCAGCAGTCTTTTTGCAAACATGTCATTTTGACATAACATGAAAAAAGCAGTAACTGTTGTAGCCGGCGGATTCATAGCTGTTTGTTGCACATTTGCAGGAGCTATTGAAATAAAAATAAATTGAAATTGTGAAATAAACGTATTTTCCATTTTCTTGTTTTCAAAACAAAACCAAAAAATACTAACGAAATATTTCAATTCAAAAGTAGATCAATCGACACAGCTCAAGTTCACCACCAATTGCACTGAAAAATAAGAACAGTTATAAAAATGAAATGAAAAACAATGAAAAAAAGAAACAAATAAACTATATTCACGAAATGAACACATTGGTAAACAACGCAGCTCAATTCCAAGGCAATGTCACACTAAATAAAATAAAATTCTATGAAAAATCAATTTATCAATGCAATCGGAAACATTGAAATGAAATCGTAACGTATTTTAAGTAGCATCTGTTGCTCTTACGTGCAACAGATGGCGCTGATTTTTCAAAAAAAATATGTTTTCACCTGTCACAGGTGTGGCATCTAGATAGTAGGTATATAAAAACATGCACGTATTCGAATGGAACGTTGTGACAAAATTTCAAAGCAACCGGAGAAGAACTTTCAGAGTTTACACCATGTGTTGCTCTTACGTCCTACAGATGGTGCTGATTTTCCAAAAAATCATGTTTTTTCCTATCACAGGTAAGGCATGTATATAGTAGGTAAATAAAAACACTCGTCTATTCGAATGCAACGTTTTGTCAAAATTTCAAAGTAATCGGTAAAGAGGTTTCGAAGATTTCCTTCACATGAAAAAGTTTTTTTTTTTAAAAAAGCATGTTTTTTCCCGTCACAGACGTGACATCTACATAGTATGTATATAAAAACCTGCTCAGGTGTGAATGGAACGTTGTGTGAAAATTTCAAAGCAATCGGTGAGGAACTTTCGGAGATTAGCGATTTTGAACAAACGAACATTTCCATTTTTATTCATATATATATATATATATATATATATATATATATATATATATATATATATATATATATATATATATATATATATATATATATTTATTCACACATACTAATACATACATATACATGTAAATATATACATACACATTGTTACATAAAGATATACAGTAATTTTTTTATGCCACAGTTCCGGTACTGATGCAAGTAAGCCAGACGCAGAAAAAGTGAGCCTGCAGTTTGATCATGACCAGCTGTACCAGCTCTATGACCAGCTGGAGCAAATACAGTCTCATCTTGATGCACTGAGATAAAATTGGACAGTAATAGAAGAAATAACTTACGGGTTAGTGTGTATAGAATCCAATTAAGTGTGTCAGTATTGATTTCTTTCATGTGCAGTATCATATTTTACTGGATCAAAAATCACTTATTTTCTGTAGGGAACCTCGGAAGCTCCCTGAAGTTATCCATACTAATATAGTGCTATAGTAGTTGGGGTCATCAGAGTTTTTGATGCCTAGCAAGGACCAGAGTCAGAACCTGCCCCCCCCCTTCTTAGAGAGGTACAGGGAGCAATAGCCTATAATCACTTTGCATTTAAAGTATATCATATTTGCCATTGACCAAGTAAGGCACCCAGAAAGGGAGGCAAAACAAAACAGACTACTGTCTAGTGGAAAATTAAGTTCCACATCCTCCAAATAGCAAAAGAACTCCCCCAGAAAGAAAACAAATAAGCAACAATTTGTTCTACTGACCCCCTACTCATTAGCGCCACTCCCAATACCCTGCAGGGGGAGTAGGAGCCGAGCTGCCCACCATCCAGTTCTTGACTGATGTGCTTGGTGGTCGGATGGCTGTGGTTTCCTGTTTTGGGTGTTTTTTGCCTTGTGAGGCTGTTCCTGCACTTGTGTGTGTTTTGCCAGGAGTTCTTGTGTACAGAGCTGCATGTGCCTAGGGATGTCTTCACTAGGTGCTCCGTGAATACTGCTCTTACATGGTCGGGGTTCTTTTCCCTGGGGTGTTCGGGATTCACTCCCTGTTAGAGGACTTCCTCCCTAGTGGTTGTCTTCACCCTTGGGATAAGTTGGGAGTCTTTGGCTTTCTGCCTTGACCTGGGTAGGGAGTGTTTATCAGCTGGTGGGGCGCACTGCAGCTGGCACAGTCTGCTTAAACTATCACGCTACAGAAGACGGTTCTCTTCGACTGCTTGTTGAAGTTTCTGGGGTTTTCTTGTTTTTGTTTGCTGGCATTTTTTTGTCTATTTTGCAGAGGAGTTCTGTTTAGCACCTCATTAGGCTCCACCTAGGGCGTGGTAGTGGTCCTCCTCTGTTGCCCCTGAGGCTCTCCAGCAGCTGCTTGTAGTCTGTTTTCCTGCATCAACAGGGTTTACCGGCTTAGCTGGCTGCAGTGCATGGGCTTACTGAAGGGTTCATTCACCCTACAAGCCCTGGAAAACTCCTGTGGGTTCGGTGTTGTACCATGGATACTTTTTCCTAGCCCACTCTCACCTCGTGCGAATTTGAAGGTTGTTTGTCAGCCCTGCCTCATGGTGATGATCATCCATTCTGCCTCCGCCATGCTGCTAATTGGGTCAGGGACACCTACAACCTGAAGTCTTGCTGGACTTGTTCCCTGCTGATGCTCCAATTTACTCATCTCTTACGAGATATTCTGAGGGATCAGGCAGCTGCCGCATTGCACGATCATTTTTCTATGTTGCAACGGGCCAGGTTGGTTGCCTGTTTGGAAGCCCGGAGCTGCCCACCTGGGTTTTAGGGACTCGGATTTGGGGGCATTGGTCACTTCGGCCTTGGTTGGTGGTTTGTTCGACCAGAGGTACATCAAGTGGCTGTGTGTGTTTGGTAGCTGCTTTATGCTGCTACCTGCAAGCCACCGGTTCTGTGTTGGACGTGCTCTGGTTGATCTGGTTTCCCTGGTTCCCTTTTCCAGGGCTCATGTGTCTCAGGTTGTCTGCAGTGTCATTAACTCTGGCCAGCCTGCGGTCTACCCTTGTGTCCATGATTTCGGAAGTATGATGCCGCAGCTTCGGCTGTCTTTGGAAATATGTCTTGGGATGATATTCGGGTGTGGAGGTTTTGGAGGTCAGAGTCTTGGCTGCCAGGTATCTGGTGAATGTCCCAGGCCCCTGCGGCCTTGTGTTGCTTTGGGCAACTTCTAGGCCATCTGTCTCTTCCTTACTTGAGACCTGCAGTGCTGCTGCCTCCCTGGTAAGTCCCTCTTTTTTTTCTTTTCTCTGGGTAGTTAGCTTCAGGGAGCTGATGGGACTCCCCCCACAAAAAATCAGCATTGAATGTAATGAACTCCAGTTTCTGTGCGAGCCCTTAAGGTTCCCTGATACCCTTTT
>WNGS01129990.1:0-12512 GCA_020271785.1 Procambarus virginalis
CGTTTCAGGCAGGTCCCTGGAATACGACCCCCATGAATAATTGTTTTTACATCCAAGTCCACATTTTACTGTTGAGTTAAACAGAGGCTACAGTTAAGGATTTGCGCTCGGTAAATCCTCCCCGGCCAGATACGAACCCATGACAAAGCGCTCGCGGAACGCCAGGCGAGTGTCTTACCACTACACCACGGAGATTGGTATCTTGGTGTACAAAATTGAATAGAATAATTGATTGAATATACCGTCAAACTTGGTGTACAAATTGAATCTTTTCCATTATATAATTGTAGCCCGAAAATTCACACCCAAATCGAATTTTCCCATAAAAAATAATGTAAATTGAATTAATCTGTTCCTCACACCCAGAAATACTAAATTTTAAATACATTATACACAATATTTCTCATTTTTCCATACACAAAACTGGGAGTAAATATAAACTAAATAAAATAAATATTTAACTGCACTTTACCTTTACCAAGGACTTGTTAGCATATGTACAACAGTGAGTAAGGAGAAGGGAGGGAAGAGGAGAGGTGTTTGTGTTTGGAAAGGGAGAATCCCTTTCCATTATAACATCAGACCATCCCCCTGCTCACCTTAAATGTTTACATAACTGCATCACTCATTTCAGTTTTCTCTTCACACATTTCACTGCCTCTTGCGTAGCATCCAGTCAGAACCAGTCACAGCCAGTCAGACATTTACAGCCACAACAAGTCAATCATTTACAGTCAGTCAAGCATTCACAAGCAAAACCTGTCACAAATCAAGGCAGTCAAGCATTCACAGTTGTGGTAGCAACCAGTTAGACACAGTCGCAACCAGTCACAGTTAGTAAAGAAAACAAGTTTAATGTCAGGCACTCAGGCAGTCTGCCTCCCAGGTCATCAGCTGGTAGGTGTAGGAAGCCATCCGTATTAATACTGCTCAGACATGGCTGGGAAGGATACAGCTGGGAGGGTCCAGTGTGGGGGACGGAGGTTGTGGAAGGGACCTGTGTGGGGGATGGAGGTTGCAGGGAGGGACCTGTTTAATAACCCAAGTGTAGTTACAGGATGGGGGATGGAGGGTGTGGGGAGGGCCCCTGTGTGGGGGATGGGGGGGATGATGGTTGTGGGGAAGTGTGGAAGGGAGATGGAATGTGTGGAGGGAGATGGAAGGGCTTGGGAAGGGACAAGGTATGACCAGCTCTTGTGTTAGTCCTAGTCGGATATTTCTTCTTCCCACTCACTCACTGCAGCCACCCATCTTACACTACCCACTGCTACCTGCCCACCCACTCTGCTGCCCATCATGTTACTCACCTGTCCACCCACTGTCTCCTGACTGCCCTGCTACTGACCTACTCTGCACCCACCCACCCACTTACTCTACCCTCTGCCCTGCCACCAGCCTGCCCCTACTGCCACCTGTTTTCTATGCAGGGGCTTTCTATTGCTGCTGCATAGCAGTGGAACTGCCCCTTCCTCTCACATATGTCATCACACAAAGTCCACCTCTATGACAGCCAAGATGATACATTTGACCTGCCACACGCTCCACCACCCTGTACCACCCAGTGCCTGGTACGGCTCGCCGGCAGGCAGAGTGCTTCTGCAAACAAGCAGTTTGCCCATTACCTAGCAGTTATACAGCCTCTACCCAGCTGTGGTGCAGCCACTAACTGCCAGCCACTTGTTACTGCTCACATTGACAAGACGTGATATCACCAGCAGGGGTATAAATAGAGCCCTGCAACCCATGGAAGCCAGTCTCTCTCTGGTGCTCTTGGGGTCATCACTGCTGATTTCACCCGCCATCTGCTACCAGCGTACATAGTATCGAATGCTATGGTGGTATGGTAGATGCCTTCAACTCCCCAGTATAATACTGTATTATACTTATATTTTTTTGCTTGTTTTGTTTGTTCTGTTAGAATAGCCAAGTGTTTGCAGGAACAATTTTCGTTACATTAATTATAGTAAAGTTTATTATTTGTTCATCTATTTGTTTCATCCTGCCATTCACACTGCAAGGACTAAAGCAGCATTTTATTTTATGTGATTGAGACCCACACTACACCGGCCCAATATTGCTGCACTACTGCATCACGTCACAATATTCTTTAGAGGGAAACTGGGCACAGTTACTAAAGAAAATATATTTAACTAAAAATTACTTACAATCACATTTAAGACGAGGTAATGAGATTTTGATATACACTGGGATTCTGTCTGTCGATTCACCAGGGTTATCTACATAGAACTCTGACACTCTGAAAAAAAAAGGTACAGTATGTTGATTAAACTAACCTTTACAAATTTAAAAAAAAAGATATATAATAAAAAAATACAACAGTGTTTGCTAGGAAATGACACTTTTATACAATCCCAAAACAAAATAAAATATATTAAAAAGGATTCAACAAAACCTTGAGAAGACAAACTGTACTCACAATTCTCCTGAGAGGAAGTGGAGGAGCTCTGAAGTAAACAAAATCAGCATAAACGTGATGCATGTTACACTAATGATAGCCCCAGTTATGGTCGGCTGGGTCAAGTCTTTGGGCACTTTGCGATATATGTCAAGTCTGGAAAAAATTAAAATCGGATACATTTTTATATATACAGTATTACTGACTGAATGATTGTGTTACAGTATTTACTATGACATGCACTATAACGATGTGCATGTATGAACGCACACATACATGCGTGCACATACAATTTGTGTGCGCGCTTTACACACAACTTGTGTACACAACTTTAGAAACTTGTGAAAGGAATCGTTCACAACCTTGTATACCACTTGTGCCAGATCAATCCTGGAGTATGCAGCTCCATCCTGGAATCCATACTTAATTGAACACAACACAAAGAGAAGATTCAGAGGCATGCCACCAGACAAGTCCCAGAACTGAGAGGTATGAGCTACGAGGAAAGGCTACAGGAGCTAAACCTCACGTCCCTGGAAACTGAAGAGTAAGGGGAGACATGATAATCACCTACAAAATTTTTAGGGGAATTGACAGGGTGGACGAAGACAAACTATTTAGCATGGGTGGAACACGAATAAGGGGACACAGGTGGAAACTTAGTACCCAAATGAGCCACACACACATTAGGAAGAATTTTTTCAGTGTCAGTAGTTAACAAATGGAATGCATTAGGCAGTGATGTGGTGGAGGCAGACTCCATGCAAAGTTTCAAATGCAGATTTGACAAAGCCTAATAGACTCCAGAATCTGTACACCAGTTGATTGACAGTTGAGAGGTGGTACCAAAGAGCCAAAGCTCAACTCCCACAAACAACTAGACGAGTACAACAAGGTGAGTACACACTCAGCGGTGAGGAAAGAGGCCGGGGAAAATTTTGAGGAAAGGATAGCAGACAACTGTAAAACAGAACCAGGCCTATTCTATAAATTCATTAAAGCAAACTGCAGGTAAAGGATAATATTCAGAGATTGAAAATGGGAAACATTCACAGAAATTGAAAAGGAAATGTGGGAAACATTAAACAAACAGACGAGGAGTCACAATAACGTGGCTGAAAAATGTTGACCAAACCACACACTAGAAAGTGAAGAGACGACAACGTTTTGGTCCTTCCTGGACCATTATGAAGTCGATTGTGATGAGAGGAAGGAGGCAAAGGCAACAAATAGGTAAGAGAGAGGTGAGAAAGTAATCTTAGAGGAAGAAAATGCAAGGCAACAGGTACAGAAGGTAAGGTGTAATAAAGGGGATAATAATAGGAATAAGAAAAGGGATCGTAAGAGAAAACAAGGGAAAGAAAAAGAAAAAGATTTGGAACAAATGTTCTAAACTTTCTAACAAACATGACCTAACATAATCCTACCCTTTATCTTTCATTCTTTCATATCTTTCTTTCATATCTTATATGTAGAACACCAAGAAAAATTACATAACAGGCAGTATGGATTTTCAATCTGGAAGGTCCTGTGTAACGAATTTACTTAGTTTCTATGATAGAGTTATAGATTTTATAGGAAAGAGATGGTTGGGTTGACTGTACCTATCTGGACTTAAGTAAGGTTTTCGACAGTCCCACATAAGAGATTGTTCTGGAAATTGGAACATACTGGAGGACTGACAGGGAGGCTTCTAACATGGATGAAAAATTTTCAGAAAAAAAAATGAGTTCAGAAAACAGAGGCAATGTATCAGACTGAAGAACTGTAATGAGTGGAGTACCACAGTTTAGCTCTTGGACCGGTAATGTTCAATGTCTACAAAAAATGACCTACCTGGAGGAATACAGACTTATATGAACATGTTTGCCGTTGATGTTAAGTTACAGTTAAGATAAACTTGGACAATTGTCATGCCATTCAAAAAGACATGGGACAAGTGTATGGAGCACCACTTGGTAAACAAAATTTTATGTGAATAAATGCCATGTTGTAGAATGTGGAATAGGAGAAAATAGTCTCCACACAACCTACAAATTATGTGAAAAAGCTTTAAAAAAATTATGATAAAAGAGATCTAGGGGTGAGATAAAAAAAACTATCACTGGAGGACCACATTAAGAACATTATGTGGAGCCTATGCTACATTTTCCAATTTCAGAACTGCTTTTAAATACATGAATGGTGAAATACTAAAGAAATTGTTCACAATCTTTGTTAGACCAGCACTGGATTATGCAGCAGTTGTATGGTGCCCATATATCAAGAAGCACAAACTAGAAAAGGTGCAAAGACATGTAACTAAATGGCTCCCAGAACTGAAAGACAAGAGCTACAAGCAGAGGATTAGACATAAAATATGCCAAAACTAGAAGATAGAAGAAAAACAGGTGACATTAAAACGAGCCAGTGCACGAGGCTTTGTGTACATGCGTGTATGAGGAAAAAATAGTGAACGGTGATTCGTGGAACAGTGAAGTGGAACGGGTATCACAACAACATATAAGTTGGAAGTGAAGGAAAATCGTGCATAGAATATTATAAATATAGAATGCTAGAAATATAGAATAGTGGCAAGAGGCGGCATCAGTAGGCTGTTTCCACAAGCCACGAGGCCTACCCAGGGCACGTCCCACAGGGATAAAATACGGAAATCATATAGTGTACTATGGAAATGTGAATCTAATAATTAGCAATAAAGTGAGTGAATACCATTGCAAGCCGGAAATTAGGCGGAAAATCCTTGTAAGAATACAAGCAAAGAATAAATCAGTGTTATAAATCGAGTAACTGGAAACTGGTGACATCAACCTGGGACGACAAGAGGTCACCTGTACCGCACCGGGGACCAGCTTCGCTACCCTACGCTAAGTACCTGCCATAAAGTTTGAACAAAATAACATACATAATATTACAAATACGGTATACATATAGTATTATAAATATTAAATATATAAAAATATACATATAACTTTATAAAGAGTTAAAAGGACTGACATCAACAAGTGATCCACACAGTAAACCACAAATACAACACAATACATCAGACAATGGAGAGGTGTGGCGAGTGCTCGGGAGTACTGGGAAAACGTAATGTAGGCGTAACGTGTTGCATCTGTAACATGAGATTTCACCTGGGCTGTACAGAAGTATCTCCAGGATGCACAAAAAGGCAAGGAATTTACTGGGTCTGCAAAGATGACAGATTAATGTTAGAGAACATAACTAAACTGATGAAAAACATTCCCGAGTCACAGAGATTACCATTCACAGACAAGCTACCAGTGATATATGCAGACTGGGAAAAGACAACATTGGTTAACGACCAAAACCCAGGAACAGATAGTTTAGAGAACCGCAGCAGTAATGTGGAGGAAGAGGGTATTGTAGTACATAATAGCAGCAATATTGCAGAGTCAGGTAATATAAACGATGTGAGCAACAGTGAGACAGAGTGCATAAATGAAGGAATTGGGACGAAAAGCGGAGATGGCTCCAATAAAGAGGTAGACAAGACAGACACAGATATAAATACCTTGAAAAACGCAAAACCGGAACACATTTGCAAATTCTACGCTAAAGGAATATGCAAATATGGAAAATTAGGAACAAAATGCCATTTTCTGCATCCTCGAAAATGCAGGAACATGTTGGCGAGGGGTACATGCCGTTTTGGAACAGGGTGTAGATACTTCCACCCCAAATTATGTCAATTTTCAATTAGGGACAAAAAATGCTACAATCTTCAGTGTCCGGAATTCCACGTGAGAGGTACACAACGTTATAGACGGGAAGATCAGTATGACACTACTGGCAATTTTTTAGAGGAAGGCAGAAACAGAGCAGAAAATATAAGAGAGAGGAACAGTCAGATGGAACCACCACAGGATTACAGAGGGGAAGGGAGATACCCACAAGTCTGGAATACACATTACCAACAAACACACAGGTACTACACCACACAACACTCGCCCCACTACCGAAACTGGACGAATCACTTCGAAAACAACACACCCTGGACGCAAACACAGTGGCCCCCTTACCAGAGCCTCAGATATTAACACCAAGTAAGGCATCCAGCACTTCCACTACCACGATAACATCATTTATATTTGCCAACATTCAAGGTATAAAAACACGCAAATCCAACAAAGTTCACTTTATAGATGGTCTCCTTCATGAGGCAAATGCAGTGTTTGCAGCCCTAACAGAAACCCACACAAAGGACTACCATGATGGTGAAATATGGATCTCAGAGTACAATCTTTTCAGATGTGATAGGAAACACCGGCTTCAGGGTGGGGTCAGCCTATACATCAAAGACACACTCATCTGTACTGAGCTGCTAAACACCTCAAATGATATGGTGGAAGTGCTGATAATCAAAATAGAGATTATAAATGTAGTTATTGTCCTTGTATATAAGTCACCGGAGGCAAACCCTCAGCAGTTTAAAGACCAACTAATGAAAGTAGAACACTGCTTGGAAAACCTCACAAATCCAGCTCCGAACATCATCCTGCTTGGGGACTTCAACCTACGGCACCTGAAATGGAAGCACCTGGCTAATACAGTAATATCAGAAAGAATACCAGGAAGTAGCCTTAATGAACAGGCACATGCAAATGACCTGCTACGGATGTGCGACAGGTTTGCCTTAAACCAGCAAATAGTAGAACCAACCAGGAAGGAGAACACGCTGGACCTCATTTTCACTAATAATGATGAATTGATCAGGAACATAATGATTACAAATACCTGTTACTCAGATCACAACTTAATTGAAGTTATGACAACCATGGGGAATAGACCTTCAAAACCAGTCCAGATTCCCGGTGGAGGAGATTTCAGCAAATTCAACTTCAATAATAAACAGATAAACTGGGAGCAAATAAACCAGGACTTCACAGAAATAAACTGGGAAGAACAGCTAGGAAATGCGAACCTGAACCAGTGCCTGGAAAAAATAAGCTCAGTAGCACTAGAAATATGTACAAACCGCATCCCCCTAAGAAAAAAGAGGAAGAGATGCAGATTGGAACGAGAACGTCGTTCCCTATATAGGCGAAGAAAACGAATCGCGGTACAACTTGAGAGTCGCACCCTATCTCAGGAACGGCGAAGAAGGTTAGGTAGCGAAATAGGAAAAATTGAACTCAAGCTACAAGAATCATACAAAACGCAGGAGAGGGAAAGAGAGCAAAAGGCCATCAGTGAAATAGAGAGAAACCCGAAATATTTTTCTCCTATGCAAAATCAAGATCAAAAACCACATCTAGTATCGGGCCCCTGCGAAAGGAAGATGGAACTTTCACCGATGACAACAAAGAAATGAGCGAGCTACTGAGGAAGCAATACGACTCTGTCTTCAGCGAGCCATTAAACGCACTAAAGATCGATAACCCAAATGAATTTTTCATGGATATGATACCAACATCAAATCATATATCAGACGTCACCCTATCCCCACTGGATTTTGAAGAAGCCATAAACAGTATGCCTATGCACTCCGCACCAGGCCCGGATTCTTGGAACTCCATATTCATCAAGAACTGTAAAAAACCACTATCGCAGGCCCTTCACATTCTGTGGAGACAAAGCCTAGATACTGGCGTTATTCCTGATATACTAAAAACAGCAGAGATAGCACCACTTCATAAAGGAGGAAATAAGGCAGAGGCAAAAAATTACAGACCGATAGCACTAACATCGCACATCATAAAAATTTTTGAGAGAGTGCTAAGAAGTAAGATCACAAATACATGGAATCACAGCATCTCCATAACCCCGGACAACATGGTTTCAGAACAGGGCGCTCTTGCCTGTCGCAGTTGCTGGACCACTATGATATGGCATTAGATGCTATGGAAGACAAACAAAACGCTGATGTAATTTACACAGATTTCGCAAAAGCTTTTGATAAATGTGACCATGGTGTTATTGCCCATAAAATGCGCTCAAAAGGAATTACCGGAAAAGTAGGCAGATGGATCTACAATTTCCTGACCAACAGAACCCAATGTGTAATAGTCAACAAAATAAAATCCAACCCGTCAACCGTTAAGAGCTCAGTCCCCCAGGGTACTGTGCTTGCTCCAGTACTTTTTCTCATCCTCATATCGGACATAGACAAGACACAACCTATAGCACTGTATCATCCTTTGCAGATGACACTAGGATCTTCATGAGAGTAGGCAACATAGAGGACACGGCGAACCTCCAGTCAGATGTAGATCAGGTCTTTCTATGGGCTACAGAAAATAATATGGTGTTTAACGAAGACAAGTTCCAGCTCATGCGCTATGGAAAAAATGAAAATATAAAAACGGAAACCACGTACAAAACTCAGGCAAATCATAACATAGAACGAAAAGGCAATGTAAAGGATCTGGGTGTACTCATGTCGGAAGACCTTACCTTTAAAGAACACAATAAAGTAGCCGTCACAACTGCAAGAAAAATGACAGGTTGGATAACAAGAACTTTTCACACTAGAGATGCTATACCGATGATGACACTTTTCAAAACGCTTGTGCTCTCTAGAGTGGAGTACTGCTGCACAATGACAGCCCCTTTCACTGCTGGTGAAATTGCTGACCTGGAGAGCGTGCAGAGGTCCTTTACTGCTAGAATCCACTCGGTAAAACATCTAAACTATTGGGACCGACTAAAGAGCCTAAATCTGTATTCCCTTGAGCGCAGGCGGGAGAGATACATAATAATTTACACGTGGAAAATATTAGAGGGGCTGGTCCCAAACCTGCACACAGAAATAACATCACATGAGACCAGAAGACATGGCAGGATGTGCAGAATACCCCCGTTGAAAAGCAGAGGTGCAACTGGTACTCTGAGAGAGAACTCTATCAACATCAGAGGCCCGAGACTGTTCAACACGCTTCCACTACACATAAGGGACATAACTGGCAAACCCCTCACAGTGTTCAAGAGAGAACTGGATAAGCACCTCCAAAGGATACCTGATCAACCAGGCTGTGACTCATACGTCAGGCTGCGAGCAGCCGCGTCCAACAGCCTGGTTGATCAGTCCAGCAACCAGGAGGCCTGGTCGATGACCGGGCCGCGGGGACGATAAGCCCCGGAAGCACCTCAAGGTATCCTCAAGGTAAGGTACCCCGTCCATTGTCTCTCACCATTACTCACTTTCCCATCCTCTCATCCTCCCAATCATTCCCCACTCCCCCGTCCCCTCATCCTCCCCACCATTCGTACACTCCTCATTCCTTTGTCCTCCCCACCATTCCCCCACCACACCGTCCCCTCGTCCTCCTAACCATTTCCCTTCACCGTCCCCTCGTCCTCCCCACCATCTCCCACTCCAACGTTCCCTCGTCCTCACTACGCCATCCCCCTTCCCCATCCCCTCGTCCTTCCCCCCTTCCTTGGTCCCCCTTATCCTCCCCACCATTCTCCATTTCCCTGTCCACTTGTCCCCACCAACCTCAACTCCTCCATCCCCTCGTCTTCCCCCATCATTACCCTCTGCTCTGCCCCTCATCCTCTCCACCAACCCCAACTTCTCCATCTCCTCGTCTTCACCAGCATTCCCACTCCCTCGTCCAAGGCATTCCAAAATGATCTGATGTTCCGATCATTGAAATATAAGAAAAACAGTTAAAAAAACGAAATGAAAAAATAAAAAAAAACTTTACTCACGAATTGAATGGTATGGTAAACAACACAGCTCAACTCCAATGCAATGTCACATAAAATAATTAAATAAAAATTAAAATAAATCAAAATCCATGATAATTCAATTTATGAATGAAATCGGAAACATTGAAATGGAATCGTAACATATTTAGAATAGCGTGTGTTGCTCATACATGCAACAGATGGTGCTGATTTAAAAAAAAGGCATGGTATTACCTGTCACAGGTGTGGCATCTACTTATACTCACGAAATGAATGGTATGGTAAACAACACAGCTCAATTCCATTGCAATGTTACACAAAATAATTAAATTAAAATGAAAACATATCAAAATCTATGAAAATTCAATTTATCAATGCAATTGGAAATATTGAAATGGAATTGTAACATATTTAGTATAACGTATGTTGTTATTACGTGCAACAGATGGCGCTGTTTTTAAAAAAAACATGTTTTTACCTGTCACAAGTGTGGCATCTATATAGTAGGTATATAAAAAACATGCACGTATTCAAATGAAATGTTGTGTCAAAATTTCAAAGCAATCAGTGTAGAACTTTCAGGGATTACAGTGTGTGTTGCTCTTACATCCAACAGATGGCAATGTTTAAAAAAAAAATTCTGTCATAGGTGTGGCATGTATATAGTAGGTATATAAAAACATGCGCCTATTTGAATGCAACATTGTGTAAAAATTTTGAAGCAATCGGTTAAGAGGTTTCGAAGATTTCCCTCACATGGAAAGCACATGAAACACAGTTTTTCCAAAAACCAGCGTTGAATGTAATGAAACGCCATTTTCTGGGTGAGACCCGGAGGCTCCCCGGAGCTTTACCAGGCTGATATGCTAATGTCAGATTTTAGCATCAGTCATGTGTATGGAGTTCTAGGGCCTACCGGGGACCACGGCCAGAACCTGGCCCCCCTCAGAGAGGCAAGGGGAGCAATGGCCTATAGAAACCCCCGTGTGGTTGGAAGCATTCTATGTCTGCCATCGACAGGGTCAAGCATCCAGAAAGGTAAGCATTCCAAAACAAACCCCTATTCTGGTTAAAATTGCTACCTAAAGCCGAAAGGGGAGCCCCAGACCTCCCACGTCGGCTATCCACCCATCAGTTCTGAGGCTGGATGTCAAAACACGCAAAAAACCGCCGACCGGAGTTTCCGGGGAGCCTCCGGGTCTCACCCAGAAAATGACGTTTCATTACATTCAACGCTGGTTTTCTGGGGGGAGCCTCGTCGGCTCCCTGGAGCTAACTACCCACAGAGGAAGGTCAAAGGGACAGAACTGGGATGCGGACTCCATGCACCCCCCACGGAACCGAGACAACCGTCAACAAATGCCAACCCAAGGCCCCACAGCCCAGAAAGGGCCCGGGAACAACACGAGAACAATGAGCAGCAAGGCCCCCGTACAAACACCAAAGATCCATGCCCGAATGACCACAAGGACACATCGCACAGACGGCAGCGAGCGCAGTGAAGCCACGAACGCCACGGGCACGTGGGAAGAACACAGGCAGGTTAGCCGCAAGAACACGGCTGACAACCCGGGACACTGTCATCCGCGAACCGGGAAGAACAGAACCGGATCAATGCAAAACACGCCCCAGACACAGATGCCGTGGCATGGAAACAACAGCAGAGGGCACCCACCGAACACAAAACACGACACCCCCGGCCCAACTAACCAAGCACCAACAAACCAAGGACCCCTCCAGACCGCAGCAGCCCCACCCCGTGCCAGAAAAGATGGAGACCGCTGCCACCGAACAACCAAAATGCTAAAACCGAAGGAGCAAAAACTCAGCAACCCGACCCCCAGAGGCAAATGCCAAAAGGAAAAAGAGCCGTTGAAAAAACAAACCGGAACCGAAGGGGTACTACCAACCGAGGAGAAGACAGAGCACGCTGACCAGAGACCAGGACGGTGCAAGCGGCGCACAAACACGCCGAAGGTGAAACAAAGTACGAGACAGCTTACTAAAGGTGTAGAAGCAACACCAAGACCGAAAGCAAGCCGAAGCGACTTGCCGCGCCGAAAAGAGACGACAGTATGTGGCAAGACGATGGCTCCCAACCCCCCAGAAAACCAAGCCGACGCTAACAAGGGCAGCCACCTAAGAAGGGACCGCCAAGAAGAAATATGCAGGTGGAACACTTACCACGAAGCCACCCGACCACCAACCGGAGGCGAGACCGCGAGGCAGAACGTAAGCAGCCCCGACAAGGCCCCTCTGAGCCCAGGAAAAGGCGGAACCGAGGGAAGATCTCAGGCGTGACCACCGAAGCCCAGGCGGCACAAAGGAGAAGGAACGTCTGCCCACAGAAAAACTCCTCAAGCAAGCAAGCCCCCAGGAGGTCAGAAACAACGGGTCCGACGCGAGACATCGCAGGACCCCGAAAAGCCAACCGGCAGGG
>WNGS01130003.1:0-13619 GCA_020271785.1 Procambarus virginalis
CTGGACTGGTTTTGAAGGTCTATTCCCCATGGTTGTCATAACTTCAATTAAGTTGTGATCTGAGTAACAGGTATTTGTAATCATTATGTTCCTGATCAATTCATCATTATTAGTGAAAATGAGGTCCAGCGTGTTCTCCTTCCTGGTTGGTTCTACTATTTGCTGGTTTAACCCTTAAACTGCGCATGGCGTATATATACGCCCTGAGTAACATGTCCGACGGTGCGCATGGCGTATATATACGCCATAGGGTGCCATTCCCGATTCAAATGGCCCGCGGCTACACGGGGTTCACAGTAGCTTCCTCAGGGCTCTTGTAAACAGACGCAATTTAAAAAAAAAATCGTGGGCAATATTCTCAGGTGTGAGAGGCACATTACTGTTGGAGCAACCAAGGCTGGCGCACGCAGCATGAGCGATCAGCATTGCTGTTCAGCTTGTGACCACAGCATCGCCGAAAAATGTCAAAATAAATATATAACTGTTATTATTTAGTGATGACAATATTACAGATGACCCGTGACTGTGATATAAATAACCAGGGTTGTGATAATAGCAGGATTGTTGTAATAATTAGCGCTGTGGGAGGAGTGATGCTGAGAGACTGAGGAAGACAGCATCGTTTACTGACTGTGTGGCCACCTGTTATTGTTTACATTCACCATACCAGCTCAGTGGTTCTCTATGGTGAACACAAATGTAGATACTTATATATAATGTGTGTATTAGTGTAATAACAGCAAAAGGTTATGCTGGGAGGAGCCATCTGGGGAGGAGCCATTTGGGTGACGGAGGTGACGTCGTCTGCATGATTTGTCAAGCTGTTTAGAGAGTGGCCACTATGCTCTTTGGGCGCACTACAAGCTTAGGTGTACAGTTACAGTGCATAAAACATGTAGATATTTATATATAATATGTGTATATAGGGTAATAACACTGAAAACAGTATTGTTGGGGGAGAAAGTTTAGTGCGTGTGACCTTGAATGAGTGAGGGAGCCGCCAGCCGCCAGCTGTGTATACCGACGACTCTTTGTGCCTGAACTAACTATATCAGCTTAGCTGTACAGTTGTGGTGAACAAAATATATACACTTATATATAACGTCTGTATATAGTGTAATAACACCACAAATGGTATTGTTGGGGGAGAAAGTTTAGTGCGTGTGTTGAGGGAGTGGCAGCGAGTGGCTGGCTGGTGTGTGGCGGTAACTCTTCGTTGCTCTTCGACTCTCAATACCAACTTAGTGGTTCGTAATGGTGACCAAAATATGCAAATACTTATATATAACCTGTGTATAGAGTGTAATAGCAGCAAACAGTATTGTTGGGGGAGAAAGTTTAGTGTGTGTGTGACCTTGAATGAGTGAGGGAGCCGCCAGCCGCCAGCTGTGTATAGCGACGACTCTTAGTGCCTGAAATAACTATATCAGCTTAGCTGTACAGTTGTGGTGAACAAATATATACATACTTATATATAACGTCTGTATATAGTGTAATAACACCACAAATGGTACTGTTGGGGGAGAAAGTTTAGTGCGTGTGTTGAGGGAGTGGCAGCGAGTGGCTGGCTGGTGTGTGGCGGTAACTCTTCGTTGCTTTTCGACTCTCAATACCAACTTAGTGGTTCGTTATGGTGACCAAATATGCAGATACTTATATATAACCTGTGTATAGAGTGTAATAGCAGCAAAACTGTTTGTTTATTGTTTTATGAACATAATAATTGAATCACTAATATGCACACCATACTTTTGAGTATAGCGATTATTCACCACTTTTATTATATAAATATATTACAATACACACTATTGAATAATATTACTGCAAAAAAACTAAGAAAAATCAATCGGAGACATTGAAACAATTAGGTAATAATATCTTTGTGGCAACTCCCATCTGTCAGCGCGGGTGACGCTGACCGGCCCTGGCGACCGCTCTGTCAACGCCCACTTTTTGCCAGACTTCCTCGGTCAATTGCGCCCAAATATGTGACCTACGATTTTTTTGCTATTTTTCCCGTGCTCAGGGGACACAAATTAACGTGTTTAGAAGACGAAAAAATTTTTTGGATTTTTTTTTTTCTTGCGCACAGGGGTGTAAATGTCCCCAGGACCCCTGAGCAGTGTAAGGGTTAAGGCAAACCTGTCGCACATCCGTAGCAGGTCATTTGCATGTGCCTGTTCATTAAGGCTACTTCCTTGTATTCTTTCTGATATTACTGTATTAGCCAGGTGCTTCCATTTCAGGTGCCGTAGGTTGAAGTCCCCAAGCAGGATGATGTTCGGAGCTGGATTTGTGAGGTTTTCCAAGCAGTGTTCTACTTTCATTAGTTGGTCTTTAAACTGCTGAGGGTTGCCTCCGGTGACTTATATACAAGGACAATAACTACATTTATAATCTCTATTTTGATTATCAGCACTTCCACCATATCATTTGAGGTGTTTAGCAGCTCAGTACAGATGAGTGTGTCTTTGATGTATAGGCTGACCCCACCCTGAAGCCGGTGTTTCCTATCACATCTGAAAAGATTGTACTCTGAGATCCATATTTCACCATCATGGTAGTCCTTTGTGTGGGTTTCTGTTAGGGCTGCAAACACTGCATTTGCCTCATGAAGGAGACCATCTATAAAGTGAACTTTGTTGGATTTGCGTGTTTTTATACCTTGAATGTTGGCAAATATAAATGATGTTATCGTGGTAGTGGAAGTGCTGGATGCCTTACTTGGTGTTAATATCTGAGGCTCTGGTAAGGGGGCCACTGTGTTTGCGTCCAGGGTGTGTTGTTTTCGAAGTGATTCGTCCAGTTTCGGTAGTGGGGCGAGTGTTGTGTGGTGTAGTACCTGTGTGTTTGTTGGTAATGTGTATTCCAGACTTGTGGGTATCTCCCTTCCCCTCTGTAATCCTGTGGTGGTTCCATCTGACTGTTCCTCTCTCTTATATTTTCTGCTCTGTTTCTGCCTTCCTCTAAAAAATTGCCAGTAGTGTCATACTGATTTTCCCGTCTATAACGTTGTGTACCTCTCACGTGGAATTCCGGACACTGAAGATTGTAGCATTTTTTGTCCCTAATTGAAAATTGACATAATTTGGGGTGGAAGTATCTACACCCTGTTCCAAAACGGCATGTACCCCTCGCCAACATGTTCCTGCATTTTCGAGGATGCAGAAAATGGCATTTTGTTCCTAATTTTCCATATTTGCATATTCCTTTAGCGTAGAATTTGCAAATGTGTTCCGGTTTTGCGTTTTTCAAGGTATTTATATCTGTGTCTGTCTTGTCTACCTCTTTATTGGAGCCATCTCCGCTTTTCGTCCCAATTCCTTCATTTATGCACTCTGTCTCACTGTTGCTCACATCGTTTATATTACCTGACTCTGCAATATTGCTGCTATTATGTACTACAATACCCTCTTCCTCCACATTACTGCTGCGGTTCTCTAAACTATCTGTTCCTGGGTTTTGGTCGTTAACCAATGTTGTCTTTTCCCAGTCTGCATATATCACTGGTAGCTTGTCTGTGAATGGTAATCTCTGTGACTCGGGAATGTTTTTCATCAGTTTAGTTATGTTCTCTAACATTAATCTGTCATCTTTGCAGACCCAGTAAATTCCTTGCCTTTTTGTGCATCCTGGAGATACTTCTGTACAGCCCAGGTGAAATCTCATGTTACAGATGCAACACGTTACGCCTACATTACGTTTTCCCAGTACTCCCGAGCACTCGCCACACCTCTCCATTGTCTGATGTATTGTGTTGTATTTGTGGTTTACTGTGTGGATCACTTGTTGATGTCAGTCCTTTTAACTCTTTATAAAGTTATATGTATATTTTTATATTTAATATATTTATATACTATATGTATACCGTAGATTTGTAATATTATGTATGTTATTTTGTTCAAACTTTATGGCAGGTACTTAGCGTAGGGTAGCGAAGCTGGTCCCCGGTGCGGTACAGGTGACCTCTTGTCGTCCCAGGTTGATGTCACGAGTTTCCAGTTACTCGATTTATAACACTGATTTATTCTTTGCTTGTATTCTTACAAGGGATTTTCCGGCTTGCAATGGTATTCACTCACTTTATTGCTAATTATTAGATTCACATTTCCATAGTACACTATATGATTTCCGTATTTATCCCTGTGGGACGTGCCCTGGGGTAGGCCTCGCGTGGCTTGTGGAAACAGCCTACTGATGCCGCCTCTTGCCACTATTCTATATTTCTAGCATTCTATATTTATAATATTCTATGCACGATTTTCCTTCACTTCCAACTTATATGTTGTTGTGGTACCCGTTCCACTTCACTGTTCCACGAATCACCGTTCATTATTTTTTTCCTCATACACGCATGTACACAAAGCCTTATGTCCTTATTCCGTTTTGCTGTCGCCTCACTAATTTTTACTTTTTTTTTTTGTTTGCCTTTCTTTCGGCTCGTCCGCTCCCCACTTATGCGTTATTTATTTCATTCCGTTTTTACATCTTATTCTCTTACTTCTTATGCCCTGTTATGAACAATAGTGGGCTTGCTATGGGGAACTGGTACTATTAAGGGGTAAGGGTAAGTAGAATAGAGGTATCAAGATATGGGAGAATCAAAAGGCCCGGCCCCCAAAATAAAATATCCACAGTAATAAATGCTTGCTACTAAACCCGGTTAGTCTAGGAATAGATTATTGTACTCCCACACAGGAACAAGGGATACTCTGTTCAAACTTACTTATTTATTAACCCCTTAAAACCCCCCATACACAATCACACCAATAACAATTTAATACTAACTTTACCACACAATCTTACGTTAAAAGCCTTGGTCCACATAGACAGGATACAAGGTTTACACTGAAAGCAAGCTAGGGTAAAGCTCTACTATAAAACACTTGAGTCAGCTTAGGGTAGGGGACCACGTGGTTACACTGGGACCCCCGTTAGCATAGCAGGTAAGATAAACACTTAAAAAACTTACTACACCCCAGGTATACTACTCTACACATATAACGATAGGTATGCCACAATATAACCATAAAAATAGCAAAGAAGACTTAACCAGACGAAGATACAGAAATAAATAAATAAGAGGAAGGAGAGGCACTTCCTTCCACCACAACCAGTCAGCAGAGAAGGCGAGCAAGTCCCTCGTCTCCTCCTCCGTGGACTAATGCTGCCGGCAGACTGTTCAACTAATCATACCGGCGCCCGATACAAAGTTTACTCAGGTTTACTTTACAAATGATTAGACAGTATTAGTAAACATAGTTGGTGCCTATTTTATTATTTAATAATCAACCCCAAGCTCAATCTTTAAATACTCTTCGAGAGACAAGACTAATCTTACGACTGGCAGGGAAGATACGACAAATGCCACTCGCAATGCGTTTTTACTCTATGGTAGCTCAATAAGCTCAAATTTTGACCTCTGGTTTCCCTCTAAAGAACCCAGAGTCGTAACACTCCTCCCCCCTTCAGAGAAAAAAAAATGTGACTACTAGAATAGTAGTCATATTTTTTTGTAAGAGTATACAGAATAAAATGGACATCCATGACATAATAGAAAATCAACCAAACAACAATTTCTCTGTCAAAAAAAAATTACAAGGGAATTCTCTGAAAGAAAAAACATACACAAAACAAAAAAAAAAACAAAAGGAAGTAAATAAATTGGACACGGGATATTTAATGTCACAGGAGAACCTAAAAAAAAATAACTAAAGCATGACATTTGGTATGGCTTCCTGCGGCTCAGATGAATGTTACTCAGGCAAGCGGGACAGAGCGTCGGCTATCACGTTGAGCCGGCCCGGTAGGTGGATAATAGATAGATTAAAGTCCTGTAGGTACAATGCCCACCTGAGGATGCGTTTATTTTTCTGCTTCATCTGATTCATGAAAACTAATGGGTTATGGTCCGTGTACACTTCCACTATATTACCTGTGAGGTACACTTCGAACTTTTTGCAAGTTAGCACTAGCGCCAACGCCTCTTTTTCTATCACCGAATAATTGCGCTGCGCCTTGTCAAATTTCACAGAGTAATAATATACTGGGTGTTCCACTTTATCATCCCCAGTTTGCAACAACACTGCACCAGCACCCGAGTCAGACGCGTCAACTTGAATTTTAAACGGACGGTCGAACCTTGGACTAGCAAGCACTGGGGCGGAAGCTAAGATCAATTTCAAGTTTTTAAATGCCTCTGCACAGTCCGATGACCACTTAAATTTAACGGCCTTCCGCAACAAATCTGTGAGAGGAGTGGCCACACTGGAAAAGTTCTGACAAAAGCGTCGGTAGTACGCACACATACCGATAAATCGTTGAATGTCCTTTTTAGACCTGAGCACTGGATAGTCCAGAATAGCACTAATTTTGTCTTGTCGAGGTAACACTTTTCCTTGGCCCACTTCATAACCGAGGTACGTCACTGTGCCTTGGCCAAAATGACACTTTTTAGCATTTAAGGTTAGATTTGCATGTTTCAACACTGTGAACAACTGGCGTAACCTAGCTATGTGGTCAGCCCAATTAATATCAAAGAGCACAATATCATCTAAATACGCCCGACAATTTGGCACATTAGCGAGCAAAGAGTTCATTAGCCTCTGGAACGTGGCAGGGGCATTACGCAAGCCGAATGGTAACACTTGATACTCAAACACACCCTCGGGTGTCACAAACGCCGTTAGTTGTTTAGCACGTTCAGTGAGAGGGATTTGATAGTACCCTCTCGAGAGATCGAATTTAGATACATACGTGGCGTTCCCGATTTCGTCGATACAGTCCTCGAGACGTGGCAACGGATAGGCGTCCACTATGGTCACCTTGTTGAGCTGCCGATAATCGGTGCATAATCGCCAGGAGCCATCTGGTTTGGGGACCAAAAGGCAGGGCGAGCACCAAGAGCCCTGGCTCGGCCTGATGAGGCCGTGCTGGAGCAAGAAGTCGACCTCCTTACGGACGATGGCCTTCTTTTCCGGACTCATCCGATAGGGTTGAAGGCGAATGGGGGTGTAGTCCGTCAACTCGACATCATGGTAAATGGCATCAGTCTGGGTCGGGACCTCCCCGAACAGACTGGAGAATTCGTCAAGCAACGACTGCACCTCGTCACGTTGGGACATCTGCAAATGGGACAGTCCCTCCTCCACAGCATTCACAGAACTAGAATTATTGAGAATGAGATTAGTTGGGTCCCCAGAACAATCATCCCCTCCCTCACTGGAAATGGAAACATTGGTTAGTGCAATGGGCCTGGGGCCCTGGAACTTCTTCAGCCGATTCACGTGTACGAG
This sequence comes from Procambarus virginalis, assembly GCA_020271785.1. Taxonomy (NCBI): domain Eukaryota; kingdom Metazoa; phylum Arthropoda; class Malacostraca; order Decapoda; family Cambaridae; genus Procambarus; species Procambarus virginalis. Next base: position 7,296 of record WNGS01130003.1, read on the forward strand.
CATTACCTGTTTACGCTTATCAGAGTGTCTCACTTTGTACGTGAGGTCCCCAGTCTTCTCTGTCACAATGTAGGGGCCCTCGTACTTGTGGGACATAGTGCTCCCCAGTCGAGGCTTTAGTACCAGGACAGGGTCACCGGGCTGAAATACCCGCAACTTAGCCTTGGCATCGTTCCGTTCTTTCATATTTTCTTGGACCTTCCCAAGATACTTTAGTGCAGCAGCCTTGCAGTCCTTGAGTCTCTGGTGGTGTTGCGCAAAGAAAGCCGAACCTTCGGTTAACGTTACGTTCCCTAACAGATTCTCCTGTAACATTTGCAAGGGTCCACGAACTTTATGGCCAAAGACTAACTCAAAAGGAGAGCAACCCAGTGAACTTTGCAACCCCTCCCTAGCAGCAAACAAAACATACGGCAAGTTCTCGTCCCAGAAGGTATGGGAACTCTCGCACGATGTCTTCAACATCTGCTTCAGAGTTAGATGGAACCTTTCAATGACCCCCTGACTCTGTGGATGGTATGGGCTGGAAACCTTATGAGTTATTCCATGGTCCTTACAAAATTGTTCAAAAATATCAGACTTAAAGTTAGTACCATTGTCAGTCTGCACAACCCGAGGCAGTCCAAAAGTGGAAAAAAATTGCAACATACGAGCAACAACAGTCTTTGCTCGGATGTTCCTTACAGCAAAAGCCTCTGGGTAACGAGTCGTGATACACATCATCGTAATTAGATAAATATTACCAGACTTAGTTCTAGGTAATGGACCAACACAGTCCATTACCACATGAGAAAATGGTTCCTCCGGCACGACAATAGGCTTAAGAGGAGCTTTAGGTGGAGTCTGGTTTGGTTTCCCAACAAGTTGACATGCAATACATGCATTACAAAATTTTGCCACATCGCTTTTCAGCTTGGGCCAGAAAAAGTACTTGCAGATTTTGTGATACGTAATATTAATGCCTTGATGTCCCCCCATAGGATCATCATGGGCAGCTGACAAAACTCTTTCTCTATAGCAGGTCGGCAACATAACCTGGTGGACTACCTCCCACTCATTTGACAAGGGAGCACTCTGAGGTCTCCATTTTCTCATCAAAATCCGATCATTGTAGTAGTACCCAGTTGCTGCGTCTACAATTTCCTCCCTAGAGACGGCTGTCTCGTGACAATCTGCAAGACTGGGGTCAGCTTTCTGTAACTCACTCAAGGAGGCGTCCAGGCCTTGGTCAGATGCCATTGGCCGAGGCTCAACAGTGTTCTCCTCCTCCCCACTACTCTCGGTAGGCGGGGTGGCAGGCTCTCCACAATGTCCTCGGCCCCGTCATCGAGTCGGGCCATGAATGTGTCCGCAAGGTCCACTGGGCTTTCACCACTCGGAAGGTCCCTCGTGTCCTTGGGATTTACCACCTTGGCAAGCACAGGGCTGCCCTTACATTTAAGTCCCATAGACCTAGTCACCACGCACGCAGGGTACACAACATTATCCTCTGCGGTGGGTGAATCCAGGCAAACCTTTGGGGTAGGCAACATAACAGGCAGTCTGGAGTCCCCTACCTTATCCCCGGCTAAATCATTACCCAATATTACATCAACATTAGGGAAAGGTAGGTACGAAGTGACTCCGACTGTACAAATACCCTTGTGGAAATCAGATTCCAGGGTAACCTTACGGAGGGGTACTGCTCGAGTATCACTAGTGACACCCTCGACCAGTACCACCTCTCCAGTGTCGAGAGTATTGGCACCTTGCAAAGCACTCTCTAAAATTAAAGTCTGGATGGCACCGGTGTCTCGGAAGATCACCACGTCCCTCCAGGAAGAACCCTCAGACAAAAGTAGTCTCCCTTTCGATAAGAATGGGGTAAGCAGGTCCAACCACTGTGGGTTGGAAGTCTTACTCCCTAACCCTTCAGAAGGCCTCAAGCCCTGTGTCACAACGAGAGCATTGGGTCTTTTTTCCGGGTACAGTTGCCAACAACGGCTAATATTGTGGGTTGAACTTTTACAATGACCACAGAAACGTCGGGGAGAAGAGACATTACTAACCGAATTACCCTTCGGTTCACTCTTTAGTGTCGTGGGGCTAGACAATTTAACAGGGTTAGTTATGTCTGAAACAGAAGGTGCATTAGGTGAAGGTTTAGAATGAGCTGGTCTGGACTGGCTGTGGGTATAAGTTTTGTTACTCTGTGGGGTAAAATTATTTTTATTGGGCCTTTTGCCCGCCAACTGGTAGTTTTCTGCCATCTTGGCCAAGTCCCCTATTTTAGAATTTAACTCTACCCTACCTCTAAGGTATTGCGAAATATATTCTGGCATACTATCTATAAAGTGTTCTACTAAGACTACATTTCTGAGTGCCTGGTATGTTTCGGCTTTAGCCGAGCGAATCCATTTATCAAACAATCTAATTTGCTCATTGGCAAATTCAGTGAACGGTTGGTTGTGAGTGGGCCTAAGGTTGCGATAAGTTTGGCGGTGAGCTTCAGGAGTAATTTCGTACGCCCTCAAAATTCTTTCCCTGACTTCATCATATACAAAACACTCGTCGTCAGGCATATTAATAAAAATATCTTGTGCTTTACCCCTAAGCCGCCCCTGCAAGATTTTCACCCACTCTTCCCTTGGCCAGTTCATGGACATGGCTAGTCTCTGAAAATGGTTAAAAAATCTTTCAGGGTCTGACTCTGAAAATTCAGGCAAGTTGTGTTTTTTATCAGAATGTCTGGAGTTCGAGTCCCCAGTAGGTGGTGGTACCATTCTTGCCGCCTCATTTTTGAGCCTTTGCTCTTCCACTTTAGCATTTTGTTCTGCTACTCTGGCCTCTTGCTCTGCCAGTCTTAACTTGGCTAGTGTTAATTCTAATTCTATATTTCTACTAGCTGCACTTTCCCCTGAATTGGGCTCGCATAAAATTGTATCACTTGGCACTAGTTCTTGGTCTATACAATGCCGTAAAATTTCATTCATCAAAGTCCACTTTCTATCTGCGTCATTTAATTCTAGGCCAAATTCCTTGCCTAACAATATTAAATTTGCTTTGTTGAGCTTCTTTATCTCTATCACTGAAGGGTTCATTGCCAGTCTCTGCATTTCAGATGACATGACTAAAAATTTTAGCTCCTAGCCACAGAAAAAATTAAAAATTAAAAAATTGGAAAAAACAAAAATTTGCACGGCCCCTAACACAAGGCCACACTAACCTTAATCGTGAAGAGATCCAGCTGGGTGTCCAGTCAGTGCAAAGAATGTTCTACGCCAGATGAGCTGGACCCTAGGCTAGCCCACAACCGTTCTGCGGAAACAAGAATTTTTAGTTTTGGCACTCAAAAATCTAATTTTTTACAATAATAACGTTCCTCCCGGACAGGCCAACCACTTGTTATGAACAATAGTGGGCTTGCTATGGGGAACTGGTACTATTAAGGGGTAAGGGTAAGTAGAATAGAGGTATCAAGATATGGGAGAACAAAAGGCCCGGCCCCCAAATAAAATATCCACAGTAATAAATGCTTGCTACTAAACCCGGTTAGTCTAGGAATAGATTATTGTACTCCCACACAGGAAAAGGGATACTCTGTTCAAACTTACTTATTTATTAACCCCTTAACACCCCCCATACACAATCACACCAATAACAATTTAATACTAACTTTACCACACAATCTTACGTTAAAAGCCTTGGTCCACATAGACAGGATACAAGGTTTTACACTGAAAGCAAGCTAGGGTAAAGCTCTACTATAAAACACTTGAGTCAGCTTAGGGTAGGGGACCACGTGGTTACACTGGGACCCCCGTTAGCATAGCAGGTAAGATAAACACTTAAAAAACACTTACTACACCCCAGGTATACTACTCTACACATATAACGATAGGTATGCCACAATATAACCATAAAAATAGCAAAGAAGACTTAACCAGACGAAGATACAGAAATAAATAAATAAGAGGAAGGAGGCACTTCCTTCCACCACAACCAGTCAGCAGAGAAGGAGCGTCCCTCGTCTCCTCCTCCGTGGACTAATGCTGCCGGCAGACTGTTCAACTAATCATACCGGCGCCCGATACAAAGTTTACTCAGGTTTACTTTACGAATGATTAGACAGTATTAGTAAACATAGTTGGTGCCTATTTTATTATTTAATAATCAACCCCAAGCTCAATCTTTAAATACTCTTCGAGAGACAAGACTAATCTTACGACTGGCAGGGAAGATACGACAAATGCCACTCGCAATGCGTTTTTACTCTATGGTAGCTCAATAAGCTCAAATTTTGACCTCTGGTTTCCCTCTAAAGAACCCAGAGTCGTAGTTGTACCATGCCCTTATCCTTTTTTATATTGTTTACTTTGTCCTGCTTTTATTTAGTTTAGTTACTATATTTATTTTAGTTCTTTATTAATTTTTTTTCTAATTTTATGTCTATTTTGAAGTTTTTACTAAAAAGGTTTATTTATAAGTTTATTTTAGTTTCCCGAGTTTATTTTACTGTATTTATTTACACATTATTTATTTATTTCTTATTTCTGGTTCTGTGTTTTGCCTACAATTTTCGTTTTCCCCGTCTATTCTTACTTTCGTTAAGTTTACTTTGTCCTTTATTCCATTTTACTATTACACTTCGTTATTCATTTCCTTTATTTAATTTACTTTGCCTTTATTTCTGCTCGTCCGCTACCCTCTTCTGCGTTTATTTATTTATCATTCCACTGCCTTTCAGCAGCCTGAGGGCAGTAATATCCCAGGAACATCAACTAAATTTCGGAGGCTTGAGGCAAAGTGAAATTCACACCAGTTACTCCATCTATCATCATTCTATTATGCATGAAGAACCGCACGACTATGGGTCATCCAATAATGTTAGCAGACTTCTAGATGTTACCACTGCTAGGCTTAGGCTCGGCTACAAGTACCTCTGGGAATTGTAACATCTGCTGATGTAGATTTGACTAAATGTAAACTCTGTCAGCAGAACTATTCGCATACTTTGCGTCATTATATAATGGAATGTGAAAAAATTGCGGAATTTAGAGATAACACCATCAATAGTGTCCAAGAAATGTGTAAGTACTTCATTCATAATGATGTGCTGCCCGAAATTTTAGCGAAGTATCCAAAATTTGCTTACTGTCGGTAATGCATGCACATGACTGTAAAGCTGCCGCCCAGTTGGGTGGGTGTGCAGCAAGACTAGTAACTGTGTGACTCACTATAGATGTAAAGTGCCTTGTATAGTGACTCTTGTGAGCCTCTTGTAATGTCACTTGTGACACCTCTTTGTGTCACTTGTGACACAAAGATTCTTGATGTGTGTATTTGTGTGAGTGATTAGAATATGTACGTGTATGTATATGTATACGTATATATATATATGTACATGTATGTATGAGGGTGTGTACATGTGTATACAACATTGATAATTTTGTAACTAGCGTCAAACATTGTTATTTGCTTTGCTAAACGAACTAGAGGGTTCAGTTCCTGAACCGATTATGTGCCTCTGTATCCTTTACACCACCGCCCACGGGTGGGTATGGGGTACATAATAAAGAAAGAAATTGAATTGAATCATTCCGTTTATACGTTATTTATTCTATTTACTTCTTATGCCCTTATCCTTTTTATTTATTAGTTTTCTTATGTCCGGGCTTTTACTTTATTTATTTACTTACATTTATTTTAGTTCTTTACTTAATTATGTCTAATTTTGTTTTGTTTTTTTTGAAGTTTTAACTTATTAAGGTTTATTTATTAAATTTATTTTAATTTCCCGAGTTATTTACTTTATTTTATTTTACACTTTATTTTTATTTTACTTATTTCTGGTTCTGTGCTATTGCCTACTTTTTTTCGCTTTCTCCCGTCTACTCTTAATTTTGTTAAGTTTCTATGTCCTTACCCCATTTTACTGTTACCTTCGTTACTTATTTACTTTATTTAATTTCCTTTTGCCTATACTTCTGCTCGCTACACACTTATGTGTTTATTTATCATTCCGTTCATACGTTTTAATCTACTTACTTCTTATGCCCTCATCCATTTTAATTTTAGTTTCTTATGTCCTGGCTTTTAATTTTAGTTTTACTTTCTTATATTTTAGTCTTTATTAATTATTGTCTGATTATGTTTTGTTTATTTTAAAAGTTATTAACTAATTAAGGTTTATTTATAAATTTATTTTAGTTTCCCGAGTTTATTTACTTTATTTATTTACATTTATTTATTTTACTTATCTCTGGTTCTGTGTTATTGCCTACGTTTTTCGCTCTGTCTATTCATAATCTTGTTAAGTTACTTATGTCCTTATTTCGTTTTACT
>WNGS01130004.1:0-10876 GCA_020271785.1 Procambarus virginalis
CACTGCAGTCTGCACTAAGGAACAAACATAAAATGGAATGTGCCTAAATGCCAACAGTGACTGCCCAGACAGGTACAAGAGGAGTGTTGTTAACGCTTATGTCGACCGTGCTCTCATCCACAGCTCAGAATGGAAGCAAGTCGACGAAGAACTTTGTAGGGTAAGGCAGGTCCTAGTCAACAACGGCTTCTCCAATGGTTTCGTCGAAGACATCATAAGAAGGAAAGTGAAACGCCATGCAACCTCTGAAGAGACAACTAATACAACACCTATACCCCCTATTAGACTATTTTACAGGAACTTCTTTTCCACAGCTCATAAAACGGAGGAAAGGGTCCTGAAAGATATTGTTAATAGAAATGTTATCCCTACAGACAAAAATCAGTAGAAGCAACTGACGATTTACTATAAAACCAAGAAAACGGCAAGCCTACTCATGAGAAACTCTCCAGACACTGAGCAGAACGCTCTAAAAGAGACAAACGTCGTCTATGCCTTCAAATTCCCTCTTGGGGACTGTAAGCCTCAAAAAACTCAGTATATAGGCAAGACAACAACATCTCTTTCCAGGTGTTTATCGATGCATAAGCAACAGGGCTCCATTAAGGAACATATTATCTCTTCCCACAACCAAACCATCACCAGAGAAATCTTAGCAAACAACACAGAAATCATTGATAGATACAACGACAGCAGGCAGCTTGACATCTGCGAGGCACTACACATCAAGAATTCAACACCAGCAATCAACAGCCAATTAATGCACAACTATTTTCTACCCACTTCAAGACTCCGCTCCATTATAGAAGCATCAAGAAATATGGGCCAATAGGCCGTCTGCAGTTACAAGTCTGCCCTCTAACTTATACCCATTGTTTCGTGTTCTGTGTTTTGTTGAAAGTTTGTTTTTACCTTACTATTGTATTACATCACCTCACCCAAATGCAGGTATAAAAGACCCAAACAACAACAACATTCAGTTATAAGTTGTGTGTGTGTAAACTAAAGTCTTTGAAAATGTAATAAGTTTTACGAAACGCGCTCAAGTGTCGCGTCAGACTAGAAATAAAAACGAATTTTGGAGAATTGATTTTTCATTTACCATCGACAGTAAAAAGAAACATAAGGAGATCGAGAAAATTCGTGTTAGAATTATTAATCTTACTTTTTCGGTCTTATTTAATAATATATGTCTTCAGGAAAGACTGCTACCAAAATATACTAATATATATATATATATATATATATATATATATTATATATAATATATATATATATATATATATTATATAAAATGAAAACTCACACCCCAGAAGTGACTCGAACCCATACTCCCAGGAGCAACGCAACTGGTATGTACAAGACGCCTTAACCACTTGACCATCACGACCGGACATAATGAGGTGATAGCCGAAGCTATTTGAACCACCCCACCGCCGGCACTCGGATGGTTATCTTGGGCATCCGAGTTATCTTGGGTTATCTTGGGTTATCCGAGTGCCGGCGGTGGGGTGGTTCAAATAGCTTCGGCTATCACCTCATTATGTCCCGGTCGTAATGGTCAAGTGGTTTAAGGCGTCTTGTACATACCAGTTGCGTTGCTCCTGGGAGTATGGGTTCGAGTCACTTCTGGGGTGTGAGTTTTCATTCGCATATAGTCCTGGGGACCATTCAGGCTTGTTCGCATATATATAAATATTATTATATATATATATATATATTTTTTATTTATTTATATATATATATAATATATATATATATATATATATATATATAATATATATATAATTTAATATATATATATATAATATAATATCTAATATATATATATATATAATTATATATATATATATATATATATATGGGGGGATAAAAGTGGAGTCACACATATGAACATAAGAATATAGGTAACCGCAGAAGCCTATTGGCCCATACTTGAGAATGGTCACTTGAGAATGAACCATGGGGTTCGAAACGTTGTGCATATTGTATAAATAAGTATAATACATTCTATAGTAATTCACCTCTTTTCTTCACCCGGAAATTACGAAAATGAGTTTTGGAGAACTCCTATTTCAGCTAAGCCCTGATGCTAAGAAAATAGTTAGAGGGATAGAAGCCCTAAATCAGAAGATAGTAAATACAGAATATGCGGTCATATTTAATGAGACATGTTTAAAAGAAAACCTGCTGCCAGTATACAGCAATATAAACCCACATGACCCAGCAGTCCGCATACAGAGTTTACCTATAGGTATAGGCAAGAACTACGGCATCAACTAAACAAGAAGAAGGAAGCCCTCTAAACCCTTATAGAGCAAGCTGAGCATCTGTTAACAAATGGACCCAGTACGACATCCCTATCCAACTCAAGCAAACCATCAACAGTGAACTATTTAACCTGAAACAACAACATAAAACTCGTGTAGAAACAAAGACACTCCGTAAGTTAACAGCCCTAAACGGTGGACAGTTAAAAATCCCTCGTCCTAAAGATGGCTACATTAACCTGACTTCTTATGATCTTACCCAGGACCAACGAGACCTCTTAAATCTTGGTCTAAATTGTCCATTCATATCTAAACCAAAGATGCATCAAAAACGCCTGGAAATCGAAATGCTTCTGGACGACATCCATAAGCTAGAAGACAAAAAAGTCAAAAAAGTAACACACTTCAGGCTGAACTACTAGCAGAAGCGGGGAAAAAACGAGGAACATATTCATCTACAATCTTAACCCCACGACTCAAAGAAGCAGCAAAACAACTAAAAAATCTGAAAGACGTAACAATAAGAAAAGCCGACAAGACAGCAGCATATGTATTGATTCCTACCCAAGAATACATGAACAAAATTAGCGATATCCTTAATGATGACTCCAAATTTCAACGAATCACGAGGAACCCTGTGGAAGACCTTAAGGAAAGTAAACAAAACAATTACGGCAATCAACGCAAAGAAAGGTAGTGTGCATTTCAATAAACTTCAAGGCGACTATGGCTTAGGATATGCCTACGGCAATGTTAAGACACATAAACCAGGTAACCCACTACGCCCTATAATCAGCCAAATACCAACTCCAACTTATCACCTGGCAAAAAAACTCAATGAACTCCTAACTCCATACACTCCAAGTAAGTATAGTCTACAATCATCAGCAGATTTCCTAGAATTAATCAAATCTACCCAGCCCGATGGAATCATTGCTTCCCTGGACGTGGAATCCCTATTTACCAACGTCCCAGTCGACACAACCATAGGAATGATACTGGACAGAGTATACAGAGACGAGAGCACCCCAAAATTAGACATACCTGAGCCACACTTGAAGAGTCTTCTCGAAGCATGTATAAATAAAGCCCCTTTCATCAGTCCACAAGGAGACATGTATTTACAAATAGACGGAGTAGCAATGGGCTCTCCCTTAGGAGTTTTATTTGCTAATTTTTATATGGGAACCATCGAAGACAGGGTCTTCAGTAGCAGACAAAAACCAACCAACTGTATATTGCCGTTATGTAGATGACATATTCGTAATAGTAAAGACTCAGATGAACTAATTGACCTTAAAGACATCTAGAGAGAGAGTCAGTACTCCGATTCACACATGAAAATAGTGAAAATAACAGTCTGCCATTCTTGGATGTACTAATAACAAAAACAGGAACCTCTTTAAGCACCAACGTATATACCAAGCCCACCAACATAGGATTATGCCTGAACGGTAGAAGTGAGTGCCCCCAAAGATACAAAGCCAGTGTTCTCAATGCTTATATTCGTCGAGCGCTTACCCACTGCTCTGAATGGAGCAACGTGAGTAGAGAGTTTGAAAGAGTAACTCAGGTATTGGTGAACAACGGATATAGCAACGCGGAAATAACGCTGCTATAAGAAGACACTTGGACCGCTGGTATAATCCAGAACCTAGAGCAGAACCCACAATACCTCCAATAAAATTATATTACAAATCAACCATGCACAGTGAACATATAAAAGAGAAAGAATAATGAAAGAAATAATACGTAAAGGAGTAAAAGCACTACTCCTAACCAAACATAAACCTGATAATATTCTATAAAACCAAGAAGACTTCCGAGCTCCTTATCAAAAACAGCCCGAAGCCGATAGAGAACCCTCTACAGCAGTCAAGCGTTGTATACATGTACACTTGCCCCCACGAAGGATGTAACCTTCAATCTAAGTACATAGGTATGACGTCGACTAAACTGACGAGGCGTTTGACATGCCATCTTCAATCCGGTGCCCCTAGGAATCACATGAGACAAGCCCATGACATCACCCTAACAAAAGAAATGTTGAACAAAAATACATGCATAATAGACAAACCCAAGATGCAAGAAGATTACAAATTCTTGAAGCAATCCACATAAGAATAGAACAACCTACCATGAACACCCAAATCACGGAACTATTTACCCTACCCACAATGAGAGTAAGGACAAGACCAGAACATAACGATGCCAACACAGAAGACAATGTTCAACATAACAGCCAATTACACTGGATTAATCTTTGTATGTAGATGCCAGCTGCCTCGTATGGGCCAATAGCCTTCTGCGTTACCTATATTCTTATGTTCATATGTGTGACCCCCACTTTTATCCCATATATATATATATAATATATATATTATATATATATATTATATATATATATATAATATATATAGTATATATATATATATATATATATATATATATATATATATATATATATATATATATATAATATATATATATATATATATATATATATATATATATAGAACACTTTCCCACCAGGAGACTCGAACCCTAGCCCGCACAGAAGCCTTCCAGCCACTGGCATGACAGGTAACGCCTTAACCCACTACACCACGCTCAGACCCTTAAAAGAGGTAATTTTTGGGGCATTTCAACACTCCAAAGATCACCACCGCCCAAGAGCACCAGAGCTAGTGAGGGGTCAAATTTACGTTTTTTCATCAAGTACCTGTTGAATATGGGAATACACTGTGTCTATGCTTAATGCCCAACTCGCCTAAACACGCGAGAGTAGTTATTCAACTATAGAACACTTTCCCACCAGGAGACTCGAACCCTAGCCAGCACAGAAGCCTTTCTGGGCCTCGAACCCAGAAAGCACAACTTCCTTCCAGTAGCTGCCATAACTAGTATGCCTTAACCCACTACACCAAGTCAGACCCTTAAAAGAGATAGAGATTTCGAAGTATTTACCTCAGATAATTCGGGACTGGTTGTGCAGGTCTACTGCCCATACTTGCCTGAACTTCAATTAAATTGTGATCTGAGTAATATTTATTTGTAATCATTATGTTCCTGTTCAGTTCATTGTTATTTGTGAAAATAGGTCTAGTGTGTTATCTTTTCTAGTTGGGTCAACAGGACTCAAATGATGGATTTTGACCCAAAATCAGCAAATACTGGTTTTGGTGCAAATCTGTCTCACATCCATAGGTCATTTGTGTGTGTGTGACTGTTTATTTAGGCTTTTTCCCTGTATTTTCACGGATATAACTGTATTTGCTACCTTCTTTCATTTAAGGTGTCGTAGAGCCGTAGGCTCGGCTGCAAGTACCTCTGGGAGTTTGCATCATCTGCTGATTTAAACTTGACTAAATGTAAACTCTGTAAACAGAACTATTCGCATACTTTGCGTCATTACATAATGGAATGTGAAAAAATCGGGGAATTCAGAGATAACACCATCAATGGTGTCTAACAAAAGTGTAAGTACTTCATTCATAATGATGTACTGCCAGGAATCTTAGCCAAGTATCCAAAATTTGCTTACTGTAGTCGCAGCCTAGTTGGGTGGGTGTGGAGCAAGACTACTAACTGTGTGACTGTGATATGAAAATACTATTGATATGTATATGTATTTGTGTACATATATATGTACATATGTATGAGTATATATGTGTATGTAATAATAACAATTGTGTAGCTAGCTTCACAAGACTGTCATTTACTTTCCTAAAGCAAGAATGGTATTTAGTTCCTCAACCCATTATGTGCACCTTTAACCTCTTTTACCACCGCCCACGGGATGGGTATGGGGCGCATAATAATTAAATGAATGAAATGACTAGTATTTAATTAGGAACTGCTCGAAGTGTGAGAGCGGTTGGTTACTGGCACCATTATATTATTATACTGTGTGAAATGTTCATTCTCTTCACTACATCATTCAAATACGTACAACAGGTGGCTTCGTTCTTGACTCACAATAAGGATCGTGGGTTCAGCTCCCGGCCGGGACAGAAATGGTTGGGCACATTTCCTGCCAACTAATGCCTGTTCGCCTAACAGTAAATAGGAAACTGGTATGGGTCTGAATAGCAGTTCAGCCTTGGGGGAGACCTCCATACAAGCCTAAAGTATACATATACACAGGCTTCCTGTCTCCGACAAGACGAATTAAATTATAATAATTATAGGCCTTCCATTTTGACCTACTGGAGGAAAACTTGCCATAGGCTCTTATATTCAAAACATTATATCTAACATAAATATTTTAAAGATATATAGTTAAATTGAGCCAGAGAGATTTTACTCTCCTTTATATTTGGTTGAATAACTATTATGAACGAATATGGAATGTGTGTGTGTCCCATCACTGAGGACGGGGACAGTGTACATTGGTCTGTACGTATAAATGTGTGTGTCCCATCACTGAGGACGGGAACAGTGTACATTGGTCTGTACGTATAAATGTATGTGTCCCATCACTGAGGACGGGAACAGTGTACATTGGTCTGTACGTATAAATGTATGTGTCCCATCACTGAGGACGGGAACAGTGTACATTGGTCTGTACGTCTAAATGTGTGTGTCCCATCACTGAGGACGGGGACAGTGTACATTGGTCTGTACGTCTAAATGTATGTGTCCCATCACTGAGGACGGGAACAGTGTACATTGGTCTGTACGTATAAATGTATGTGTCCCATCACTGAGGACGGGAACAGTGTACATTGGTCTGTACGTCTAAATGTGTGTGTCCCATCACTGAGGACGGGGACAGTGTACATTGGTCTGTACGTCTAAATGTGTGTGTCCCATCACTGAGGACGGGGACAGTGTACATTGGTCTGTACGTCTAAATGTGTGTGTCCCATCACTGAGGACGGGAACAGTGTACATTGGTCTGTACGTATAAATGTGTGTCCCATCACTAAGAACGGGGTCAGTGTACATTAGGTGAGTCTAACACTGCAGTATATCCAATACTAAGACCTGTCTGTGTGTTCCCTTCAGGCGGCCATTGATCAAGACATGAATGCTTCCCTGGTGGCGATCTTCCCCAAGCTGAGTCTACCAGTTGCTGCCGGCGCGTGTTATCCTCGACTCACTCAGCAGGAATCATTCGCAAGCTTATACAAGAAGTTGTTTGCCAAGAGCGGTGGCAGCAGTGATCGAGCGCTCTACGACACCCAGCTCTACCCGTACCCGCTCCAGCAGTCTGTCTACATCAAAGACTTCCCCTGTCCTGCTCACTTACTCATCACTATGAGAGATCACTTTCGCCAGGAGTTCACCTTCAACCAGCGGGTTCTCAGTGAAGCTAAGGCCCAGGTTGCTGCCGCTCTTAAAGCCCTGAACAACACCACCATGAGCAACGCCACCATAGTCACCGTCCACGTGCGAAGGACCGACTACCTCGTTCACGTCCAAAATTTTTTGCACCAAAGTCCTGTCAAAGATGTATACTATCAACGGGCATTTAATTTCTACAGGAACAGGTGAGTGGAGACGTTGAGTTGTTTAAATGTGGCTGATGACCCGTCGTTTGTAACACTGTGATTATCCTCACAGCTTGACCACCTCTGTGAGGGTCCGAACACCTCAGCTTGACCAACACTGTGAGGGTCCGAACACCTCAGCTTGACCAACACTGTGATGGTCCGAACACCTCAGCTTGACCAACACTGTGATGGTTCGAACACCTCAGCTTGACCAACACTGTGATAGTCCGAACACCTCAGCTTGACCAACACTGTGATGGTCCGAACACCTCAGCTTGACCAACACTGTGATGGTCCGAACACCTCAGCTTTATCTGATTTTTATTTCACTTTGTCTTTTCCCTCCTGCCCTTCACATCACTTTCTCTTCACCCTCGGGCCCTTCACATCACTTTCTCTTCACCCTCCTGCCCTTCACATCACTTTCACTTCACCCTCGGGCCCTTCTCATCACTTTCTCTTCACCCTCGGGCCCTTCTCATCACTTTCACTTCACCCTCGGGCCCTTCACATCACTTTCACTTCACCCTCGGGCCCTTCTCATCACTTTCTCTTCACCCTCGGGCCCTTCTCATCACTTTCACTTCACCCTCGGGCCCTGCACATCACTTTCTCTTCACCCTCGGGCCCTTCTCATCACTTTCTCTTCACCCTCGGGCCCTTCTCATCACTTTCACTTCACCCTCGGGCCCTTCTCATCACTTTCTCTTCACCCTCCTGCCCTTCTCATCACTTTCTCTTCACCCTCCTGCCCTTCTCATCACTTTCTCTTCACCCTCCTGCCCTTCTCATCACTTTCTCTTCACCCTCCTGCCCTGTGCATCACTTTCTCTTCACCCTCCTGCCCTTCTCATCAATTTCTCTTCACCCTCCTGCCCTGCGTATCACTTTCTCTTCACCCTCCTGCCCTGCGCATCACTTTCTCTTCACCCTCCTGCCCTGTGCATCACTTTCTCTTCACCCTCCTGCCCTGCGCATCACTTTCTCTTCACCCTCCAGCCCTGCGCATCACTTTCTCTTCACCCTCCTGCCCTGCGCATCACTTTCTCTTCACCCTCCTGCCCTGCGCATCACTTTCTCTTCACCCTCCTGCCCTGCGCATCACTTTCTCTTCACCCTCCTGCCCTGCGCATCACTTTCTCTTCACCCTCCTGCCCTGCGCATCACTTTCTCTTCACCCTCCTGCCCTGCGCATCACTTTCTCTTCACCCTCCTGCACTGCGCATCACTTTCTCTTCACCCTCCTGCCCTGCGCATCACTTTCTCTTCACCCTCCTGCCCTGCGCATCACTTTCTCTTCACCCTCCTGCCCTGCGCATCACTTTCTCTTCACCCTCCTGCCCTGCGCATCACTTTCTCTTCACCCTCCTGCCCTGCGCATCACTTTCTCTTCACCCTCCTGCCCTGCGCATCACTTTCTCTTCACCTTCCTGCCCTGCGCATCACTTTCTCTTCACCTTCCTGCCCTGCGCATCACTTTCTCTTCACCCTCCTGCCCTGCGCATCACTTTCTCTTCACCCTCCTGCCCTGCGCATCACTTTCTCTTCACCTTCCTGCCCTGCGCATCACTTTCTCTTCACCCTCCTGCCCTGCGCATCACTTTCTCTTCACCTTCCTGCCCTGCGCATCACTTTCTCTTCACCTTCCTGCCCTGCGCATCACTTTCTCTTCACCCTCCTGCTGTTGGATATATCCAACACTTATTCATCATTTTTAGTACTTCAATAAATCATCCTTGTACTAACAACAGTAATTTACTAATTTGTATATTAACAATATTAATTCTTTTCCTACTGCATAATTATTTCGCCAAATCTTTCCTACTTCATGACGTGGTTGCGTCAAGCAACTTAGCAGAAGGAAAGATAACATCTACATTTCTAAGAATTAAGTTCTATTCTCACTTCATATCAGTATTCTTTCCTAAGAATTATTAACTGATACTGTGTTAACTAGTGATCAAATAATATCGCGTTATTAGCTGAAGATAATATAACAGTACCCTCTGTTATCACAGATTAGCATGGAGGAATGAATTTCTCCATCCGCTCATATGAACTCCGTTTCATACCAATTATTATACGACGAGAATGCAAATAATAACACCTCCCTTATAACAACACCCAGCCTATTATCTCGCGTAGTTGAATAATTATTAGGAGAAGAATTCTCAGTATCAACTCGCCATGCTATTGCGCAAGCTTGGGCGAGACGGGAGAGGGAGGGCGAGAGCAAGGGCGGCCATATTCCTCACTACAAGCGGTGTTCGGAGTTGGCGTAATTCACCGGCCAGTATTGAGGACATTCTTGCAGCAACAAGTGCCAGGGTACCGGAGTGGCTCCATCCTCGGTCAGGCGGTTGTCTCGGCGAGCATAATAATAGTTAAGTCCCATATTTATGTGTTTAATTGAGATCTCACGGCGACAAATGCGTGGGTTGCTTGTCGTCAGGGAGGTGAAGGTGAGGGTGTGGTCAGGGAGGTGAAGGTGAGGGTGTGGTCAGGGAGGTGAAGGTGAGGGTGTGGTCAGGGAGGTGAAGGTGAGGGTGTGGTCAGGGAGGTGAAGGTGAGGGTGTGGTCAGGGAGGTGAAGGTGAGGGTGTGGTCAGGGAGGTGAAGGTGAGGGTGTGGTCAGGAGGTGAAGGTGTGAGGGTGGGTCAGGGAGGTGAAGGTGAGGGTGTGGTCAGGGAGGTGAAGGTGAGGGTGTGGTCAGGAGGAGGTGAAAGGTGAGGGTGTGGTCAGGGAGGTGAAGGTGAGGGTGTGGTCAGGGGAGGTGAAGGTGAGGGGTGGTCAGGACGGTGAAGGTGAGGGTGTGGTCAGGAAGGTGAAGGTGAGGGTGTGGTCAGGGAGGTGAAGGTGAGGGTGTGGTCAGGGAGGTGAAGGTGAGGGTGTGGTCAGGGAGGTGAAGGTGAGGGTGTGGTCAGGGAGGTGAAGGTGAGGGTGTGTGGTCAGGGACGTGAAGGTGGGAGGGTGAGGTCAGGGAGGTGAAGGTGAGAGTGTGGTCAGGGAGGTGAAGGTGAGGGTGTGGTCAGGGAGGTGAAGGTGAGGGTGTGGTCAGGGAGGTGAAGGTGAGGGTGTGGTCAGGGAGGTGAAGGTGAGGGTGTGGTCA
>WNGS01130011.1:0-33623 GCA_020271785.1 Procambarus virginalis
TTAAGTGTGGGGGTTTTCTTTTTTTTTTTTGCGTCCGACTGCAATGCGTACGTCGCCAATGTACATGTGGCAGACGCTTCACGAAGCTGTCGGGAATTAGCAAAATAGAAAATACGAGAGCAACCGTACAGGGCCTGGGAGCAAGGTCGAGTTAGAGTCCTTGTGGGTCTCTTCTCAGACTAGCCTCACTGGTCTGCTCACGTTGGTCGTTGGAATCTCCTCAATGATGTAACACTTTAAGGGACTCCTAGGGTCTCATCAAATTTATAGTTTAGTGACTTACAGGCAACTCGGTGTTGAAGACACTTAGAGCTGAAGGCTGAGTAATATTGGCAGTATCAGAAGTGGTTCAACAGAAACACCGCATAAAGCTTAACAGTAGTTTATTACTAACTTAACCACTAATACACAGGGTGCTTGATTACTTTGATTGGCGTCAGCAAACTATGGTTGCATTAGCGAGACTCTTGACGTCTGGCTAATCGACTCGTATCCACTCGTGGAGAAACACCTAACTTAACACAGTTGACAGCCAATCATTAACACGGCAACCTAACTGCCGGTATGCAAAGGGATCACAAGAGTCCAACGGATACTCGGTAATGATGCTATGCAAAAACACAAAACACTGTCAATGGGACAGGCAATAACATGCACAATAATAATCACACCATAACTAAATGTGTGGTGTATGTGAAGCTCACATTCACAGACGAATGAAATGCAGTGATACCACACAGATAAACACGCATTCACCGTCGATTCACCTATAACCTGCGACAGGTATAAGAAGGTGAGAACTGTGGTTGATCCCTCAGATCAAACAGACACAATAACAATGACAAGATCTGTACTTACAGATAAGGTACCTTTCCTTACGCACTCACTCAGACTCGTTATACAAGCACTCGTAGGTGGCTGATAGCTGGTTTCGCTCGTAGACACGGAGGGTACTCGCATTATTTGAGATGATTTCGTGAGTAGGGCGTGCTGTATGCTTAACAGACAGACACACGCGCACACATGGCACTGACGGTGCGTGAGGTGGTGACGTCACGTAGGAGTGAGGGCGGGGCGGCGGCGGAGGTACTGAGGACACGCTCAGGATGAGTGGCGGTACCTGCACTACACTGTACACTGTGGTAATGTCAACACACAGATTACTTAGGCGGCGGCACTGCCTTAGTTCACTCTAGGTCACTCACGACGATCTTTGTCACCAGGGGTTACCTGATACCAGTCTGTTTCGCTCTGGAGATTTGTCACTTTAGGCTTCTAAACAATATATTCCACTCGTGATTCTGGCGAGTGTGTGGTATATCGCAAAGACGCTGAGTTAACTTGACGGTGAGGGATAGACGGTGATCAGTCTATTGGCCGGTAGAACAGAACACGTCCTCTTCGTATGGTCTCTCTCACGTGAATGAGTTTGCAAGGGTGCCGGGCATCTCGTGGCACACAACACAAAAGAGTTACAATTTGACCAATAGCATTGCAGCAAATGAGCGGGAACCAATCATATTAGCTCGTTCGATGAGCAGTAGCAGGAGTGACGTCATGAACACGTCATAGCTGTTATTCTCCATGCGCCGGTTGACCCAGAGGTCAGACGCTGCTGGCGCCTTCCCCTCTGTCTCAGCGGGCACCAGCCATGTACTCACTGACCCTTTGGTAGCAAGTATACTTAGCTCCCTGTATCTACTTCCTGCCTAGACATACGGCGGCCTACGTATTTTAACAGGGTTCTGGTTAAGTGGGCATTCTGGAGATACCAAACATGCCAGAAAACTATCAGGATTAAGAGAGATAGGTTTGTGCACGAAGATCTGTGCACTGCAATGCATTCAAGTCAGCTGTGGGAGCATCTTGGAGACATATACAAACGCCAGCTTTCTGCCGTTTTTCGTGCAAACGTTCCCATACCACAGTGAACGTTGTCACGCGTTCTACCCCTAGACATGTTCAGACTCGTGCTAGGTCTCCTCCGCCTTCGTATGGCCCCAGGTCAACTCCAGGACAGGTTCCCTCAATACCCTCAGCGACCTCGAACGCCAGAATGTTTTAACTGTGGCAAACCAGGACACCGTAAAGCAGAGTGTACATCAACTAACACTCGTTACCAACAGCATGCTAGACATAAACACAGGCCGATCACGTGATCACACCCGTTCTTATTGCACATATCACCGCCGACCTGGACATGACACTGCTGACTGTAGAGCCCGTCGCGGTACTAACCAGACTAACCGTTCTAGTCCTACTCCCCTTCCCGTAAGCAACCGCAGGCTGCAGCAAGTAACCAGCGCCGACCGAGCCCTACACGTAGCCCTGCAACCCGACCAACTGCCCATGTTAGGTATGCAACCACTGACAGTCACGACACAGATGGACACCGTGACTCGCGCGTGACAAACGGCGCCACGACCGACAGGGATAATGCAGACATGACCTACGAACACACAGATCAGCCCTATGACTCTCAGTCGGGGGAAGGTATAGCAGCCTGGGTAAACGGTATGACGTAGGGAAGCGAGACGACCTCCCTGTATACTCAGTGCCTACCTGTAACAGGTACGGTACCTTAGCAGAGGAGGATAACATGGACGAACTACACACTGACGGTACTCATGTACATGTACTCCAGACACCACATCGACCGTGTCAGTCTCGTAATTACATGTTTAACAGGTTGCCTATCAAGGACACAGAAGGTCCTCTGATTTCAGCCACTCTGAAGGGTCGACATGTTAAGATTTTCCTAGACACAGGAGCTCGAGTCAACATCATTAAACAAGATGCCCTTCATGGCCTACGCGACCGACTCGATATACGACAGTCGTCTGTTTCCAACCTTGGTGGACTTACTGGAGGAATGACTCCAACGTTAGGTGAAGCAGACATAGAGTTAATAGTTAATGACAGATCACTCACCGTGCCATGTGTGATAGCCGGTGCAGTACGATTCCCTGGAGATATTTTACTAGGATTAAACACCATGAGAGACTACCGAGTTACTATCGACGCTTACCGTTGGGAAGCAACAATTGGTGATACAGTGGTACCTCTTTGCAGTGTGTACACCATGGGACATGAGTTCACCAACCATTGGGACTATGTCAGGTACATACAAACCAGGGAAGACCAGGGTACACTTAACCAGTCACGCCCAAACAAACCCGTCACTCAGCCACTTACTGACACCAGACCACCAGTCACGCCAAACAAACCTGTCACTCAGTCACTTACTGACACCAGACCAACGCACGTTTCCACAGTCTCGCAGGTCGGTGAGGTCAATGAATCTTTGCAAGGGGCCCCAGCGATTGTTCATTACCTTACTTGCCTGGAGTCTAACATCAGTCAGGTCAGAGGCATCTTACACCAAGACACAGTACTACATTCTCATGCACTAACAAAGGTTATTGTCAAAATACCTGGTGTATCTGACCTAGAACACATAATAGCTGACAGTGACACATGTCAAATCAATGGTACCTACGTAGAACCGTCCTTACATCAGGTGCAGAATAACACTACTGCTGTTTATGTTGCCAACGTCACCAATGCCAACATTCACCTTGCATCAGGCACACACATTGTTGACTTTGCCCATTATTCGTTACCGGTGCGAGTAGTGGATGAGGTCTCTACTGACCAAATGGTACATGCACTCTCTCACACAACAAATCCAGATCAGATCGCGATCTCACCTGTGCATCTTAGTGCCACTGACTTCCCTGACGCCCAATCTCAGTTATTGGCCATCCTCAACAAGCATCGCAACGTTGTTGCACTGACAGGTGAACAACTTGGACTGACGCACCTCATTACTCACAAAATTCCACTGGAACCAGGTACTCGCCCAATTTTTGTACCCGCGTACAGATTGCCTCATTCTCAACGAGCTGTTGCAGACCGACTCATTGACGAGATGTTACACGATGGCGTTATTGAAGAAAGTACTTCACCGTGGAATGCTCCGTTAATCTTGGTACCCAAGAAGGATGGCTCTTGGCGTCCCGTCGTTGATTTCAGGAAACTTAATCAAGTTACGATTCCCGATCGATTTCCACTTCCTGTGCTTACTGACTTATTGCAGAACATAGGTCAGAATAAGGTTTTTTCCACACTTGATTTATTGCAAGGATTTTGGCAGATACCGCTCGACCCAGAAAGTCGAGAACTGACGGCGTTTTCCGTCCCTAATGGTCATTACCAGTACACTCGCATGCCTTTTGGCTTACGCAGCAGCCCTATTACCTTCTCAAGGCTTATGACAGACCTGTTTCGACGAATGATAGGAAATACCCTCATGGTCTACCTCGATGACCTCATTATCATGTCCAAGGATGTACCGTCACATCTCCAAAGTTTGGACCGAGTCCTTCAGAAACTAGCTGAAGCCAATCTGAAAATCAAACTCAGCAAATGCGCCTTCATGAGAGAAAAAATACAGTTTCTCGGCCATAGCGTCACCTCACAAGGCATCACCACTCTAGATTCAAAGATAGAAGCTGTCAAGAACTTTCCAGTCCCTCATAATGCTGAAGCTGTACAAAAGTTCGTAGGCCTAGCTGGATTCTACCGCCATTTCATTGCCGGTTATTCAGTGATTGCATCTCCTCTCACTCACCTCCTTAAGAAGGACGTTCCGTTCGTTTGGACAACGGATCAAGAGAAAGCATTTCAAACGCTCAAAGAAGCCCTGATATCTTCTCCCGTTCTCAAGTTCCCAGACTTCACCAAACCGTTCATTTTAGTTACTGACGCCAGTAACATTGGGTTAGGTGCCGTACTCGCTCAAACTAGCGACAGAAAGGAACATGCCATTGCATATGCGAGCCGAGTCCTCTCCAAAGCTGAAAAGAATTATTCGACAACCGAGCGTGAAGCGTTGGCTGTCGTGTGGGCACTCAAACATTTCAGAGATATCATCTATAACTACCCTGTCCATGTACTGACGGACCACCAAGCTATCATTCCCTTGTTCAGAGACAAGAACCCCATAGGCAAGTTTGCCCGTTGGTCGCTCACCATACAAGAGTTCCTACCCACGTTTGGATACTTACCTGGCAAACACAATGTAGTTGCCGATGCTCTCTCTCGTTACGTCGCTCCTGTTCACGTTGAATACCCTTCATTAGACTTGCGAGATGTAGAACTCGCACAACGTCAAGACCCAATGTGGGCACCGATCATAAGCTTTCTCGTGGACCCGCACACGACTCTTACGGTCAAGCCACCCGTACCACTCAAGGAACTAGTACTCTTAGATCATGTGCTCCATCGCAAGGTTATGCTTGGATCTCCTGCCAGACTGGTACATCAACTTGTTATTCCTGCGTCGATAGTTCCTACCGTGTTAAAACTTGTTCACGACGCCCCACACAGTGCGCATCCTGGCAAGGACCGCACCATCAAGCAAGCTCGTCTTACGTACTACTGGCCCAAAATGGCCAAACAGATTGAACGTCACGTGGATCAATGTCTAACCTGCCTAGCTCACAGAGGCCATGTTGCTGGCCCGAACCCGATTCAGTCTTACCCTACGACTAATGCACCTTGGGATCGTGTTTCTATGGATTTGTTAACAAATTTTGCTGAAACTTCCAGAGGAAATAAACATCTCCTAGTTATGGTAGATAACTTCTCTAGATACTGTGAACTGGTTCCAATTCCAAACAAGACTGCAGAAACTATAGCTAGTGCCTTTCATGATCATATAATTTGCAGGTATGGTCCACCTAGGGTTATACTCTCTGACAACGGCCCGGAATTCAACAATTCTGTCCTGGAACAACTGGCTACATTGTACAACATCAAAAAGTGTAATATAATGCCTTATCAGCCGGCTAGCAATGGCCTTGCTGAAAGAACTAACAAGAAGGTCCTTGACGCACTCAGAGTGACAGTCAATCGAGACAGTCACAAATGGGATGAACTTATGCCAATCGTCCAATGTTCGATAAACTCCTCTGTCAACTCCTCCATAGGAGACACACCTCACTTTGTGCTATTTGGGACAGACATGAGATTTCCTAATGCCATCATCTCCTCGCCGCCCGCGCCACTCTACAACTATGACGACTATGTTAAGGTCAAACGGAGAGACACTCAACTGGTGTTCCAGAGGGTCAAGGAACATCTCTCTAAAGCTACTGACGATTTCACACGGTTACAAAACGCTCATGCTAAACCTACGAGAATAGGACCTGGATCTTTAGTAATGATCCTCAACCAGCGACGAGATGGTCCCATGTACAAACTGACTGAGAAGTTTCTTGGTCCTTACAGAGTTCTTGAGCATATCACAGGTAATAAGTACAAGCTGGAAAACCTAGCCACTGGAGAACAAGTACATGAGCATCTCAACCACATGAAATTAGCTCGTCTGACTGTCGACGATGACACCCAGACTCCTGTCCCTGACACTCCTGTCCCTGACAACGTACTGCCTGACCCTACCACTGTGACACCCACTTCGGTCTCAGACACGCCCAGCGATACTATCCCACCACGTGCTCACACATACAATCTTCGGTCCAGACCTGTTATTTCGACAGTACACTACCAACAGTCTGATGATTCATCTTCGTGTGACTGTGGTGTTCCAGTCTGTAAGGGACAATGGATGCGTTCTATCTGTTCCCCTCTCCCTGCCTGTTCGTACATGGCAGCGGAAGACTACATTCATGACGGACTAGCACCTAAGAATTCATAGTTTTATGACTAGATTAAGAGGGATTACAACAATCGTTTCGCACCCCTCGGTTCAATGTATATAGACCCTTCCACCTCAGGTATCTTTGTTCATAGTTTATTGATCTTGTCGTGTCTCTATACACTATGTAGGTCGTAGTGTTCCTGCCACGTTCATGCTCTCCATATTTTAGTGGAAATGTCGCTTATTCAATGTATTGCCATGTAATATATTGTGCCTACGTTAGTGTCTGCCGTTTATAATCTACTTAACAGATAACACTGTGGCTGAGCATCATGAATTCCTACGCGCAACTTCTGGTCCGCTGACTCTACACCTGCCGCCGCTACCTGAAGCCGGACCTCCTGCCTCCAGTTTGCGCAGCCATTTAGCTAGTTAGTCATGATGCTCCATGGATAGCTTAGTTTGAGGATTATATTTAAGACATATACTCATTATTCATGCATGTCCGAGACGGTGTTGGACGTCTCAAAAACTTGTTTGTTTACGGCCACTATAGGTAAATCACTGTATATAATGTTAGTTAGGTACACGCCCAAGGGTTGTCAATTTTTTCAAGCAGATCGCCGAGGACGCCGATGATAGCGTGCCGAGCGGTGTTGGACGCCAGTTCACCCTCACACAAAGGGTGACCTATACCCTCTTAAGCTAAACAACTTGATAAGTATAAACAACGTTGTCGAGCCACAGCGCTCAGACGGTCAGACGCAGCCTGGGCATCGCAGCGAGCACATGCGCTCCCTGACACACACTAGCTAGCCCCTGGCCCGGTGTACAGATATATATAGTTTTATAATAAAACTAAGGAAAAGCTGCAGATGTTTGGTACTCCAATTCCTGCCCACAACTAATCATTCTACAACTGACAACGGCAGATGAAACACATTAACGTAAATGTCAACTCGATAATGTAGTAGTCTAGTCTCTTGTTAATAATAAATTGTTTAATTTCGTAAACGGTCTTTGATGTCAACCTTCAACTATTCTGTGCCACACCCATGTTCTGATATATTTGATATTGTTGTTTTGATCTTTGATATGACGACTGTGCTCTTAGGAATTCGAATTCCAATTCATAGCGCCACATCAAATATAAAATTTGATTGTGAGAACCCGTCAGTTACCCTTTATTGGTTTTAACGTCATGTTTAACTACGAGGAACCAGCAGCCTATGTGGACAGGTTTTCACCCCTGCTGGTGGAAGCCTGGCGGTTTGCTCCTGCTTCTCCTTTTTCTACTGGACTCATGCTTAACTGCCAAGAGCAGCCTTTAAACTTGTAGTCCACCTCCTAAGGGAGGTAGGCGTAGAGAAAAATCTCACAGCTGGCGCCCAACATGGGGCTATGCAACTTGGGTTCGAGCCCATGAAGTGCAGTCTCATTGATTTTTAAAGTAACATCAAAGCTATCATTGCAGAACATAGTGGACCAGGATGGGTGAAGGTATGTTTTGTGCACGGTTGTCACACACAGGTACACACACACCGCACACACTGTAGGAATGAGGTATTTCATGGTAAATATGGTGAGATCTGTCTGGCTTTTCGAGGCTGCTAGCTAGGGGACATTGACACACTCGTGAGTGAGTGGGGTCAGCTCAGCAGCAGGTGTCGTGGACACCAAGCCAGCGTGCAACAGTGGTTGCAAGGGGTGCACTCAGGATCTGCCTGAGGTGCAAGACACCACCTACCTGAGGGTAGACGAAGCTTCTAGAAGTGACCTCAAGCGTGAGAGGTCTCATTGGACGACAGTGTAGTTGTCAAGGGTGTCATACGAGTGTAGTTGTTAGATACACCTTGGGATCTTAGTGGGAGGTCGCGCCACCAGCTAAGGATCCGAGTTGACTTCTTTAAAGAAAGGAGGGTAATTATCTGTAGTTAGACAGGTGAGGGAATTCTTGCCAGAGTGGGGACTGTACAACCCCAGGAAGAATTCATGGTAGTCACTTGAGAGGTTGAGCAGAGGCTCCCGACTGGAGAGGTTGAGCAGAGGCTCCCATTTTCAGAGGTGACAGCAAGGCCGAGTTCGAGCCTGATGGTGAGAGCGCAGCAAGTCAGTGCTGGCTCAAGAGCAGATTGCAATGGGGCAATCTCACACAGGGAAGGGAAGCAAGCCCTCCCTAGTGCACTTATCCTGGTGACAAGGTATGAAGGTAAAGATGCCTAGCATGGCAGCACTGAGAAAGACGATTCGATGGATGCATACATCGATCGCCTTTTGAAGAAAGGCTGCAAATGCAAGATGGCAAAGGTCATTTTGGGCTGGTGATTTTCCATGGTTCAGATCCCCAGCAGCATAATGATTTTGTTCTTTAAGGATTGCCTTGGTAAAGGGTTATAGTAGATCTGCAGTGGGAATGCTGATCACATTCCAAGTTATGTCCAGGTAGAAACGGACAAGGGAGTTTGACAGATGTCAAAAGTTTCGCTCATGTCCTTGTTAGAGGAGCGAGACCGAGGAAAAGCAAGGGAGAAACCCCAAGCTCAGTAGGGCGAGTGTAGGTGCTTGTAGATGAGGTTTTCTCCCAGATAGTTCAGTCGGTAGAGTAAGACCGGCTTGTGTTTGACAGTTGGACAGGTAGGGTGATCCTGTCAACTTGTTGCAATGTCAGGTGGAAAACTGTCAGTAAGTTCTTTGTAGGCTGAGGGGAGGTAAGGGAAGTGCTTCACCGGTAAGGCCACACCAATGTGTTGCTCATGTGTCCAGTATGACACAGACCGAGGATGGAAATAGGAGGTTCAGTGATGGAAATGGTTGCGAGGTGTTGAACCGGCCAGGACCAGAGCTGGAGCCAAACATGTTGCCACTCCAAGGTCAGGCAGCACCACCAGGGTGATCCGGTGGTAGTGCACAGAGACCCTCAGTCCAGTGTTGTATAGGAAACAGAGTTTCACACTTCACACTTGTTTAGCTAGTACACCTGTTGGGCAGGTGTGTGCAGAAAAACTAGCTGGTGTTTTGAATGTATTTTCCTTGCAGGAAAATATATTCTTTAGTGGGAGGTGATGTGAGGAGATGTAGGATCTCCTCAGCTAGTTTTCCTAGTTTCTAGAATAGGCTAGTCGCTCTAGGGACTCTAGAAACTGAAGCTTTCAAATTTACATATACTTGTTGGGTGTCATATGAAAGCTTATGTTAAATGCTGTCAGTTAAAACTAATTAGAGGTCTGTGATTGCTCTGTAGAGAGAATTACAGAAATTTTCCTGTTCTGTGAAACAGAGGGAGATTTGTAGGTGAAGGTGTGAGGTGGTTTGACTCAAGAACCGTTAGAGATTGGAGGGGGGGCAGTGGGGGTACGCTGCCTCCCCCCCATCAAGGGAGACGTTGAGAGTGTTTAGGCCTGCCCCTCCCTGTGACGTCACGCCACGCCACCAGGCGAGGGACGCCTGTGATTGGCTTAGGCACTCCTACCCGTAGGCCGAGTTTTGGCGCCAATGATTGTTACTGGAAGCGGCACCACGGAGCCGTGCCGGCTCCCTGCTGATTGGTCAGACAAGGTAGGGGGAGAGATATGGGGATATGAGTCTCCCTAGCCCGCCAAGAGGGCAGTTTGAATTGGGCAGCAACCGGTGAAGGAAGTGATTTTGGGTGGAGGTGGCAAGCTGCCACCTCCACCCCCGTTAATCTGGGGTTATCCGGATTACTCATCTTGCATGGCACTCCAGCCACCCTGGGTGTGTCAAGCCCAAATTCACGTGAAACTGGGACTGGTAAATACAGGAGAGGAAATAGCCTCAGAGACAGTGATCACCCATGGGGCAGCTGGCAAAGCCCCATGGGGTAGCAGGGGGGCTCAGATTATCCTGTATGTCCATGGACAATTGGGTGGAATAATGGGCAGGGCCTCCTAGTGTAATTATGGTGATATTACAGGCCCCTGTTGGACTTTGAATTCCGCCCGACGTCGTCCATGGGGTGGTGACGCCGGCCAGTGTCACCCCTGTCACCCCAGTGTAAGAGCGAGTCATGCTCTGGTATGATGGGGTTGTTAGTGATTCCCCATCCATGTGTGTATGCCCCGCGGCCACCCCCAGGCCGCCCACAGGCGCCACGTGGCCACCTCCAGGCCACCCGTGCGTCACCCCAGCCCGGCCACCCACCTTACCCCGCGCGCGAGCAGCCCGGGTGGGGTGGGGTGCTGTGACATCGCGCGCCACCCGTGGCTACCCTCCTGAAGGCCATGCGGTGGCCACATGTTAGGCCACCACCTTTGGCCACCCCCTTGGCCACATTCCCAGGACAGCCTAAGGCCACATCTTGTCGACGCACGAGGAGCAAGCTAAGTGTTGACAGCCAGGTGGTAAGGACCTGGGAAATGAGAAAAATGTGTGGAAGGAAACGTGAGTACTTTAACAGTGTAACAGTGTCTCAGTATTAATGGAAATCACGGGTAGAAAAGTTGTGTGGTCACCTAGCCCGGCCAGGCTAGGGAAGCAGCTGAGAGACCTGTCTGTGCACGTCCAGGTGACTGAGGGGCAGTACCTGGAGAGGGATATTGTCCACAGTGAATCATGTAGTTAATTAATTATATATCTAGATATATTGCTGTGTGTAGACTGACTTGAGTTTGGGACCAGTCAGTGTAGAAAATCATCATATAAATGATCCAGTCTGTCGATTCTGTATAATCGTTCAGCCTTGGTTAGTGCCATGGTACCGCAGGTGTAATTAGGCCAGGGTAGAGTTAATTAAGCAGGCCCATGGGGCAGGGTTATTAATGGATATCCTGAGGTCTGTATATCGTCCTGGTGATTAATTTGCATTGTTTATGTAAGGCATTTCTATGTGTTGATTTGCATGTGGTTGTATTGTGTTGTGTGGTGAGTCAGTAGATGTGATCGCTGACTGATTGCCTAATGATGTCATTAGCATGGGGGGCATGCTGATGGTATCATTAGGTGCAGGTTTGTGCAGTGGTATCAGGTATACGTTATTACTGTCCTAGGAACTGGGTTGAGGATTTAAAGGGACCCTTTGAGTATTCAGGGAAATTCTCAGTCACTTAATGAGAGCGAGCAATTAGTTAATTTGCCTAATTATGGGAGAATTAGTGCCAGCTGTCTGCGTAGAGCGACGGTGTCTTATATTAACGTAAATTGTCTTGCTGAAGCAACCGGGAACGGGCGCTCTTTTGCAACGTTTGCAAGATTAGAGGGGCAGTAATATTGGTATACCTTGAGTTGTTGCAAAACCGTGTGTTATTACTGTGTGGGCATAGTAATTAACGAGTTGCAGTAGTCGCAACCGTATGTGGGCAGTGCTATTTTATGTTGTTTTGCATGCCATTATATGTGTGACCTATGTAACCTTAGGGTTACTTTGTTTCTTTAAGTTGTGTTGAGAACTTGAGGATTCAGTGAGTTAATTAGGGGTGATTAACTGGATAAGGGGGTGCACATTTGTTGTTGTTGAATGAGTGAGGGCTGTTATGGGAGAACAGTGTTGAACTTGAGCTTGTTGGAATACGTTTCCGGTGATATTAATTGTCCGTGTGACAACTAATTGACCACTCTAGCTAATTATGTAATTAGCATTCTCATCATGAATTCACGTAGTGGGAGAGGATCTGTCAGAGTCTGTCAGTGATAGTGTTAACGTCAGTTGCTCGAGACTAATTGCCTTTCGGGGTTAGGGCAATTAGTGGCTCATGATAATTAGTGGAGTAATTAACGTCTGGAGTCTTGAGGACTCAGATGACTCGGTAAAGCGAGGTCATGGGGTTATCATAATACGTTATATTAATCATATTCTGTCTGGTGACAGTGGATTAAGTTGCACTCATTGTTAATTAGTAATTAACTCCTCTTCCATGAATTCACAGTGTTTGATGAGACCTGCTTAGGCAGTGCGGAGTGAGACGTATTTATGTATGATTAATTATCGGTCCTGGTGACAGTTAATTAATTGTTCGAGGTTAATTAGGGTAATTAGCACTCATATTAAAGTAATTAATGACACAGTCTGTTGAGAAGCCACCCACTTGGGGTAGGCTTAGGTAACGTAACTCAATTGGGATGTAATTAGTGGTCCGTTTGACCGTAATTAAGAATTACTCACTGAATACTTGCAAGGAGTCAAGTGTGATGTAATTTAAGAGTTTGAGTTATTGTGACAAGATGACTTGTGTTAACGTAGAGTACCATCATGTTGTTGTCTAGCGGGAGACAATTGTTTGTGATTCCAGTAGTACTTTGTTGCTGACTGCTGCGATCAGTCAATTAACGTAATTTATAAATCACATTATCAATGTGGTAATTGATTAACCCTTACACTGCTCAGGGGTCCTGGGGACATTTACACCCCTGTGCGCAAGAAAAAAAAAATTCCAAAATTTTTTTTCGTCTTCTAAACATGTTAATTTGTGTCCCCTGAGCACGAGAAAAATAGCAAAAAAATCGTAGGTCACATATTTTGGGCGCAATTGACCGAGGAAATCTGGCAAAAAGTGGGCGTTGACAGAGCGGTCGCCAGGGACGGTCAGCGTCACCCGCGCTGACAGATGGGAGTTGCCACAAAGATATTATTACCTAATTGTTTCAATGTCTCCGATTGATTTTTTCTTAGTTTTTTTTGCAGTAATATTATTCAATAGTGTGTATTGTAATATATTTATATAATAAAAGTGGTGAATAATCGCTATACTCAAACGTATGGTGTGCGTATTAGTAATTCAATTATTATGTTCATAAAACAATAAACAAATAGTTTTGCTGCTATTACACTCTATACACAGGTTATATATAAGTATCTGCATATTTTGGTTACCATAACGAACCACTAAGTTGGTATTGAGAGTCGAAAAGCAACGAAGAGTTACCGCCACACACCAGCCAGCCACTCGCTGCCACTCCCTCAACACATGCACTAAACTTTCTCCCCCAACAATACCATTTGTGGTGTTATTACACTATATACAGACGTTATATATAAGTATGTATATATTTTGTTCACCACAACTGTACAGCTAAGCTGATATAGTTAGTTCAGGCACTAAGAGTCGTCGGTATACACAGCTGGCGGCTGGCGGCTCCCTCACTCATTCAAGGTCACACGCACTAAACTTTCTCCCCCAACAATACTGTTTTCAGTGTTATTACCCTATATACACATATTATATATAAATATCTACATGTTTTATGCACTGTAACTGTACACCTAAGCTTGTAGTGCGCCCAAAGAGCATAGTGGCCACCCTCTAAACAGCTTGACAAATCGTGCAGACGACGTCACCTCCGTCACCCAAATGGCTCCTCCCAGCATAATCCTTTTGCTGTTATTACACTAATACACACATTATATATAAGTATCTACATTTGTGTTCACCATAGAGAACCACTGAGCTGGTATGGTGAATGTAAACAATAACAGGTGGCCACACAGTCAGTAAACGATGCTGTCTCCCTCAGTCTCAGCATCACTCCTCCCACAGCGCTAATTATTACAACAATCCTGCTATTATCACAACCCTGGTTATTTATATCACAGTCACGGGTCATCTGTAATATTGTCATCACTAAATAATAACAGTTATATATTTATTTTGACATTTTTCGGTGATGCTGTGGTCACAAGCTGAACAGCAATGCTGATCGCTCATGCTGCGTGCGCCAGCCTTGGTTGCTCCAACAGTAATGTGCCTCTCACACCTGAGAATATTGCCCACGATTTTTTTTTAAATGGCGTCTGTTTACAAGAGCCCTGAGGAAGCTACTGTGAACCCCGTGTAGCCGCGGGCCATTTGAATCGGGAATGGCACCCTATGGCGTATATATACGCCATGCGCACCGTCGGACATGTTACTCAGGGCGTATATATACGCCATGCGCAGTTTAAGGGTTAAGGCAATTTATTTTGGTTATCGTCTAGTGACGAGGGTAAAGTAACTTGGGATGTGTGGAGCTGTGTCCCAGAATCCCACCTTGCCTGACTTTGTTCACTTTAGTTGTGATAGGGGGGAGTCACTGTTAGACTACCCACCTAGTTACGGGGGTCGCTCCTGTTGGGCGGGAGGACCTTAAGCTTGTGATTAGAGTAGCTTGACACCTGTAGCCGTGTCACTATTGATTGCTTGCTTGTGTCATCAGTGGATACCTCATTTGTTCAGTTAGTTCATGTTGTCAGCCCGAAGTGTCAGCAGGATGGAGCCTGCTGTCATTTCTCGAGGGGCTGTTGAATAGCTGTGTTGCAAATGCCACTGGATGGACATTAACGTAATTAAATCACTCGCTGTGGTGTAACTTAGTCTGTGATATTTTTCTTTGATTTGCAATATTGCGTCATCAGTGGGCACACCTGTGTTCAGGTTAGTTCAGTATGCAGCCACACAGCAAGGGTTGCTAGTTAGCTGTTGGTTATAGTGCCACTGAATGGACATTAACGTAAATGTCAACTCGATAATGTAGTAGTCTAGTCTCTTGTTATTAATAAATTGTTTAATTTCGTAAACGGTCTTTGATGTCAACCTTCAACTATTCTGTGCCACACCCATGTTCTGATATATTTGATATTGTTGTTTTGATCTTTGATATGACGACTGTGCTCTTAGGAATTCGAATTCCAATTCATAGCGCCACATCAAATATAAAATTTGATTGTGAGAACCCGTCAGTTACCCTTTATTGGTTTTAACGTCATGTTTAACTACGAGGAACCAGCAGCCTATGTGGACAGGTTTTCACCCCTGCTGGTGGAAGCCTGGCGGTTTGCTCCCGCTTCTCCTTTTTCTACTGGACTCATGCTTAACTGCCAAGAGCAGCCTTTAAACTTGTAGTCCACCTCCTAAGGGAGGTAGGCGTAGAGAAAAATCTCACAGCTGGCGCCCAACGTGGGGCTATGCAACTTGGGTTCGAGCCCATGAAGTGCAGTCTCATTGATTTTTAAAGTAACATCAAAGCTATCATTGCAGAACATAGTGGACCAGGATGGGTGAAGGTATGTTTTGTGCACGGTTGTCACACACAGGTACACACACACCGCACACACTGTAGGAATGAGGTATTTCATGGTAAATATGGTGAGATCTGTCTGGCTTTTCGAGGCTGCTAGCTAGGGGACATTGACACACTCGTGAGTGAGTGGGGTCAGCTCAGCAGCAGGTGTCGTGGACACCAAGCCAGCGTGCAACAGTGGTTGCAAGGGGTGCACTCAGGATCTGCCTGAGGTGCAAGACACCACCTACCTGAGGGTAGACGAAGCTTCTAGAAGTGACCTCAAGCGTGAGAGGTCTCATTGGACGACAGTGTAGTTGTCAAGGGTGTCATACGAGTGTAGTTGTTAGATACACCTTGGGATCTTAGTGGGAGGTCGCGCCACCAGCTAAGGATCCGAGTTGACTTCTTTAGAGAAAGGAGGGTAATTATCTGTAGTTAGACAGGTGAGGGAATTCTTGCCAGAGTGGGGACTGTACAACCCCAGGAAGAATTCATGGTAGTCACTTGAGAGGTTGAGCAGAGGCTCCCGACTGGAGAGGTTGAGCAGAGGCTCCCATTTTCAGAGGTGACAGCAGAGGCTCCCATTTTCAGAGGTGACAGCAAGGCCGAGTTCGAGCCTGATGGTGAGAGCGCAGCAAGTCAGTGCTGGCTCAAGAGCAGATTGCAATGGGGCAATCTCACACAGGGAAGGGAAGCAAGCCCACCCTAGTGCACTTATCCTGGTGACAAGGTATGAAGGTAAAGATGCCTAGCATGGCAGCACTGAGAAAGACGATTCGATGGATGCATACATCGATCGCCTTTTGAAGAAAGGCTGCAAATGCAAGATGGCAAAGGTCATTTTGGGCTGGTGATTTTCCATGGTTCAGATCCCCAGCAGCATAATGATTTTGTTCTTTAAGGATTGCCTTGGTAAAGGGTTATAGTAGATCTGCAGTGGGAATGCTGATCACATTCCAAGTTATGTCCAGGTAGAAACGGACAAGGGAGTTTGACAGATGTCAAAAGTTTCGCTCATGTCCTTGTTAGAGGAGCGAGACCGAGGAAAAGCAAGGGAGAAACCCCAAGCTCAGTAGGGCGAGTGTAGGTGCTTGTAGATGAGGTTTTCTCCCAGATAGTTCAGTCGGTAGAGTAAGACCGGCTTGTGTTTGACATTTGGACAGGTAGGGTGATCCTGTCAACTTGTTGCAATGTCAGGTGGAAAACTGTCAGTAAGTTCTTTGTAGGCTGAGGGGAGGTAAGGGAAGTGCTTCACCGGTAAGGCCACACCAATGTGTTGCTCATGTGTCCAGTATGACACAGACCGAGGATGGAAATAGGAGGTTCAGTGATGGAAATGGTTGCGAGGTGTTGAACCGGCCAGGACCAGAGCTGGAGCCAAACATGTTGCCACTCCAAGGTCAGGCAGCACCACCAGGGTGATCCAGTGGTAGTGCACAGAGACCCTCAGTCCAGTGTTGTATAGGAAACAGAGGTACACACTTCACACTTGTTTAGCTAGTACACCTGTTGGGCAGGTGTGTGCAGAAAAACTAGCTGGTGTTTTGAATGTATTTTCCTTGCAGGAAAATATATTCTTTAGTGGGAGGTGATGTGAGGAGATGTAGGATCTCCTCAGCTAGTTTTCCTAGTTTCTAGAATAGGCTAGTCGCTCTAGGGACTCTAGAAACTGAAGCTTTCAAATTTACATATACTTGTTGGGTGTCATATGAAAGCTTATGTTAAATGCTGTCAGTTAAAACTAATTAGAGGTCTGTGATTGCTCTGTAGAGAGAATTACAGAAATTTTCCTGTTCTGTGAAACAGAGGGAGATTTGTAGGTGAAGGTGTGAGGTGGTTTGACTCAAGAACCGTTAGAGATTGGAGGGGGGGCAGTGGGGGTACGCTGCCTCCCCCCCACCAAGGGAGACGTTGAGAGTGTTTAGGCCTGCCCCTCCCTGTGACGTCACGCCACGCCACCAGGCGAGGGACGCCTGTGATTGGCTTAGGCACTCCTACCCGTAGGCCGAGTTTTGGCGCCAATGATTGTTACTGGAAGCGGCACCACGGAGCCGTGCCGGCTCCCTGCTGATTGGTCAGACAAGGTAGGGGGGGAGATATGGGGATATGAGTCTCCCTAGCCCGCCAAGAGGGCAGTTTGAATTGGGCAGCAACCGGTGAAGGAAGTGATTTTGGGTGGAGGTGGCAAGCTGCCACCTCCACCCCCGTTAATCTGGAGTTATCCGGATTACTCATCTTGCATGGCACTCCAGCCACCCTGGGTGTGTCAAGCCCAAATTCGCGTGAAACTGGGACTGGTAAATACAGGAGAGGAAATAGCCTCAGAGACAGTGATCACCCATGGGGCAGCTGGCAAAGCCCCATGGGGTAGCAGGGGGGCTCAGATTATCCTGTATGTCCATGGACAATTGGGTGGAATAATGGGCAGGGCCTCCTAGTGTAATTATGGTGATATTACAGGCCCCTGTTGGACTTTGAATTCCGCCCGACGTCGTCCATGGGGTGGTGACGCCGGCCAGTGTCACCCTGTCACCCCAGTGTAAGAGCGAGTCATGCTCTGGTATGATGGGGTTGTTAGTGATTCCCCATCCATGTGTGTATGCCCCGCGGCCACCCCCAGGCCGCCCACAGGCGCCACGTGGCCACCTCCAGGCCACCCGTGCGTCACCCCAGCCCGGCCACCCACCTTACCCCGCGCGCGAGCAGCCCGGGTGGGGTGGGGTGCTGTGACATCACGCGCCACCCGTGGCTACCCTCCTGAAGGCCATGCGGTGGCCACATGTTAGGCCACCACCTTTGGCCACCCCCTTGGCCACTTTCCCAGGACAGCCTAGGGCCACATCTTGTCGACGCACGAGGAGCAAGCTAAGTGTTGACAGCCAGGTGGTAAGGACCTGGGAAATGAGAAAAATGTGTGGAAGGAAACGTGAGTACTTTAACAGTGTAACAGTGTCTCAGTATTAGTGGAAATCACGGGTAGAAAAGTTGTGTGGTCACCTAGCCCGGCCAGGCTAGGGAAGCAGCTGAGAGACCTGTCTGTGCACGTCCAGGTGACTGAGGGGCAGTACCTGGAGAGGGATATTGTCCACAGTGAATCATGTAGTTAAATAATTATATATCTAGATATATTGCTGTGTGTAGACTGACTTGAGTTTGGGACCAGTCAGTGTAGAAAATCATCATATAAATGATCCAGTCTGTCGATTCTGTATAATCGTTCAGCCTTGGTTAGTGCCATGGTACCGCAGGTGTAATTAGGCCAGGGTAGAGTTAATTAAGCAGGCCCGTGGGGCAGGGTTATTAATGGATATCCTGAGGTCTGTATATCGTCCTGGTGATTAATTTGCATTGTTTATGTAAGGCATTTCTATGTGTTGATTTGCATGTGGTTGTATTGTGTTGTGTGGTGAGTCAGTAGATGTGATCGCTGACTGATTGCCTAATGATGTCATTAGCATGGGGGGCATGCTGACGGTATCATTATGTGCAGGTTTGTGCAGTGGTATCAGGTATACGTTATTACTGTCCTAGGAACTGGGTTGAGGATTTAAAGGGACCCTTTGAGTATTCAGGGAAATTCTCAGTCACTTAATGAGAGCGAGCAATTAGTTAATTTGCCTAATTATGGGAGAATTAGTGCCAGCTGTCCGCGTAGAGCGACGGTGTCTTATATTAACGTAAATTGTCTTGCTGAAGCAACCAGGAACGGGCGATCTTTTGCAACGTTTGCAAGATTAGAGGGGCAGTAATATTGGTATACCTTGAGTTGTTGCAAAACCGTGTGTTATTACTGTGTGGGCATAGTAATTAACGAGTTGCAGTAGTCGCAACCGTATGTGGGCAGTGCTATTTTATGTTGTTTTGCATGCCATTATATGTGTGACCTATGTAACCTTAGGGTTACTTTGTTTCTTTAAGTTGTGTTGAGAACTTGAGGATTCAGTGAGTTAATTAGGGGTGATTAACTGGATAAGGGGGTGCACATTTGTAGTTGTTGAATGAGTGAGGGCTGTTATGGGAGAACAGTGTTGAACTTGAGCTTGTTGGAATACGTTTCCGGTGCAATTAATTGTCCGTGTGACAACTAATTGACCACTCTAGCTAATTATGTAATTAGCATTCTCATCATGAATTCACGTAGTGGGAGAGGATCTGTCAGAGTCTGTCAGTGATAGTGTTAACGTCAGTTGCTCGAGACTAATTGCCTTTCGGGGTTAGGGCAATTAGTGGCTCATGATAATTAGTGGAGTAATTAACGTCTGGAGTCTTGAGGACTCAGATGACTCGGTAAAGCGAGGTCATGGGGTTAGCATAATACGTTATATTAATCATATTCTGTCTGGTGACAGTGGATTAAGTTGCACTCATTGTTAATTAGTAATTAACTCCTCTTCCGTGAATTCACAGTGTTTGATGAGACCTGCTTAGGCAGTGCGGAGTGAGACGTATTTATGTATGATTAATTATCGGTCCTGGTGACAGTTAATTAATTGCTCGAGGTTAATTAGGGTAATTAGCACTCATATTAAAGTAATTAATGACACAGACTGTTGAGAAGCCACCACTTGGGGTAGGCTTAGTTAACGTAACTCAATTGGGATGTAATTAGTGGTCCGTTTGACCGTAATTAAGAATTACTCACTGAATACTTGCAAGGAGTCAAGTGTGATGTAATTTAAGAGTTTGAGCTATTGTGACAAGATGACTTGTGTTAACGTAGAGTACCATCATGTTGTTGTCTAGCGGGAGACAATTGTTTGTGATTCCAGTAGTACTTTGTTGCTGACTGCTGTGATCAGTCAATTAACGTAATTTATAAATCACATAATCAATGTGGTAATTGATTAAGGCAATTTCTTTTGGTTATCGTCTAGTGACGAGGGTAAAGTAACTTGGGATGTGTGGAGCTGTGTCCCAGAATCCCACCTTGCCTGACTTTGTTCACTTTAGTTGTGATAGGGGGAGTCACTGTTAGACTACCCACCTAGTTACGGGGGTCGCTCCTGTTGGGCGGGAGGACCTTAAGCTTGTGATTAGAGTAGCTGGACACCTGTAGCCGTGTCACTATTGATTGCTTGCTTGTGTCATCAGTGGATACCTCATTTGTTCAGTTAGTTCATGTTGTCAGCCCGAAGTGTCAGCAGGATGGAGCCTGCTGTCATTTCTCGAGGGGCTGTTGAATAGCTGTGTTGCAAATGCCACTGGATGGACATTAACGTAATTAAATCACTCGCTGTGGTGTAACTTAGTCTGTGATATTTTTCTTTGATTTGCAATATTGCGTCGTCAGTGGGCACACCTGTGTTCAGGTTAGTTCAGTATGCAGCCACACAGCAAGGGTTGCTAGTTAGCTGTTGGTTATAGTGCCACTGAATGGACATTAACGTAAATGTAAACTCGATAATGTAGTAGTCTAGTCTCTTGTTATTAATAAATTGTTTAATTTCGTAAACGATCTTTGATGTCAACCTTCAACTATTCTGTGCCACACCCATGTTCTGATATATTTGATATTGTTGTTTTGATCTTTGATATGACGGCTGTGCTCTTGGGAATTCGAATTCCAATTCATAGCGCCACATCAAATATAAAATTTGATTGTGAGAACCCGTCGGTTACCCTTTATTGGTTTTAACGTCATGTTTAACTAGGAGGAACCAGCGGCCTATGTGGACAGGTTTTCACCCCTGCTGGTGGAAGCCTGGCGGTTTGCTCCCGCTTCTCCTTTTTCTACTGGACTCATGCTTAACTGCCAAGAGCAGCCTTTAAACTTGTAGTCCACCTCCTAAGGGAGGTAGGCGTAGAGAAAAATCTCACAACCACTACACCACGTGGACTGTGGCGATGTTTCATAGTTTCTCTCGACTTTAGACTGTGTTCATAGTTTCTTTCCAGCCTTATTTGTATATTTTTGTATTCATTCCTATCCCTGTTTCATTTATCCCGATTTTTCACTATTCTCTGACCTCTGTTTTTCTTCCACTCATTCCTACTTTTCGTTTTTGCTTTTATGACAGTCTTTTAAACCATTGGTTGTTATGTTCCCTCCGCTTCTTCTCTTTTGTTGGCATGCCTGCTTGATACCTGCTTCATGGGGCTCTTGGAGTTCTTCTACTCCCCGAGCCCGGCCTGAGGCCAGGTTTGAGCTTAGATGATTGGGGTGAAAGAAAATGCTTTCCACAACTTCCACTAATTTGGCTACCTACGGGTCTTTTCCACTCTGGGGGGGGGGGAGGATTTCTTGGTTCCCAACAGATCACACCATCAGACTCGTCATTTGTTGATGTGGCCTGCATGATAGGGGGGCCTCTCCTTCCCCGTTTGGCGGGCTCGTTCGGTGGGAATTTACTGGACTGGACGATTATCCTGCCGCGGAATTGGTTATGTGTGATATGCTGAGTGTCCCCGTGGCTGCGATGTGTAGTGTGGTATTGGTATCTTCTCATCAGGCTATTGTGAAGTTTGCAGAGGAGGAAGATTACAGAATGTTTTACGACGTTACATGGGGCAGTCCTTACACCTGCCAGACGCTGCTGGTACGGTGGTTGTCTAGGACCGAAGTTGGGCCCTCACTTTGTCAGCGTGCAAGGTACCCCCCTTAAATTCCCGGAGGAGCTGCTTGAGCGATATTTTGGGCACTTTGATGCTATTTTGAGTGTGAGGCTCAACGTGCTTTCCTCCGGGAAGCTGAGGGGTGTCCAGACTAGCTCGGCGGCCGTCGTCCCCTAAGTGAATCTCATTCGTGAGGAAGATTTCCTGCCGTTGGCTGTGGAGGAGGACCCGGTGGATGCATTTGTGGACGTACCCTTGGCTGATGTGACACGCCCTGTGTCTGATGGTGCGCCTGCTCCTGGTGGAGCTTGTGCTCCAGTAGCTGTGCCATCCTCGGTTGGATATGCTGCTGCTGGTGGCGTTCCTGGTGCTGCTGTTGTTCTCCCGGACTCTCCCTCTCCGTCTTCAGCTTCTCCATCTGCTGTGCCTGCCCCTCCGTCTTCTGCGCCTGACCTTTCGTCTTCTGAGCCTGACCCTCTGCCTTGTCCTGCGGCTCCTGTCTCTCCGTCCCCACTGTTTGTCCCGGCTGTGCTGGGAGGTGATATGGAGGCGGGGGCCTCCTGCTGTAGTAGGACCGGATCCCCCCTGTCGATGAGGCTGCTGACGTCTTGCACCGTGCAAAAGTGCGCACCCCCTGCGCTTCCCGTGTTTCTGGCTGCACCTCTGGTTCTGAAGATATGTGGCCGGTTCCCAAGCGTTCGTGGCACTTCTCTCTTTCTACCTGGGCCGATGAAGGTGAATTTGACAGTTACGAGTCTGCGAGTGTCGGTGAGGTGGTACCTGGGTCGGCGGTGTCGACTACAATGGTGGTGGCGAAGGTTCACGTGCCTGCTGCTTCTACCGATGACAGTGTCTCTATGTTTCCCACTGTTTCTTCTCCAGCCGGGGCTTCCCCGCAATGGGGGGGGAGGTCCATTCTCCTGTTGTGGCTGGTGTGGCTGATGATGTGGGCCAGGGCCTTGTGGTGGTCCTGCGGAAAAATGTCCATAGTGGGGATTATGTGCCAGTGCCAGACCCTGTGGATGCTGTTCCGGATGTTGCCTCTGTCGTGTTGTCCCCTGTGGAGCCTCCTCCCTTGGTGTGGCCGGCGAAGTCTATGCCCTCGGCTCCCGTTCCATCGGCGGCAGAGTTGCTGCCTCTCCGGCAACTCTTGGGTCTTCGATGTCCTCTGCTTTGGTGCGGTCGCCGCCGGCCGAGCCGCCGCATGATGACGTGGTTTTGGAGTTTATGGAGCGCCCACGTCGCCATGGGGACGTACGCCCCTCCGATGAGGAGTGGCTGCTTTGGAATAAGTACCTTCTTCGGTATCCACGGAGTGAGTTTCCAGAGAAAAATAGGCGTTATTATCGGTGACTTTGTTCCTGTTCTTCCCGGTTCTTGCAATTTCTGTTGTTTTTGTTTGTGGGTGTGTGATTGTGGTTCCTGTTTTCCGGTTCCAGTGTGTGTTCTGGTGTATATACGTGTGTGCTGGTTCCTGCATGTTTCGGTGTTTCTTCATGAGTGCGTTGGGTTTGGTTCTGTGCTTGGTTCCCGGTTTCTGTGTGTCCTGTGTATGTGTTGGTTTCTTATTCTTTCTTCTCTTCCCTTGTCCCTGGCTTGTTCTGTGTATGTTTTTCTCTATGTACCCTTTGTGCTTCCTGTGTGTACCTTTGTGTTTCCTGTGTACATGTCATGTTTTATCTATTATGCTTGTTTTGTAGTTCCTTTTGTGTTGTTCTTTATTTATGTGATATTCCTGTTATTGACTTTATGATTTTGGGCCGTGCTTATTGCTCGTGTGGATTCCTTTCTGTTCATTTGTACTGTTCTTTGTTATGGTTTTTGTTTGATCATTTTTATTATCTCTATTGTGCTCATTTTTATAAATAAAAAAAAACGCTGGCCAGTCTATCCACACACACATATGGATAGTGACACCTGAGGGGACGGCCACAGCTACACGTCAAGAGCTTGCCTCTCCTTTCACCCCACGCAACACCGAGAAAATATCAATGAAGATTACGTTCACCACCATAGCTGCGGCCACCCAGGCTGCCACACAAGGATTCTACTGCTTCGGCTTAAAAATATCACCCCACCAAATAATAAAGGAACGATACCATGAGATCCAGCAGTGCTTTAAGTGCTACGAGCTCTCCCACGCGACCAATAAGTGTCAGCACCCTGTCCAGAAGTGCAGCCTGTGCACACTGGACCATCACTACTCCATATGCAAGGCAACAATCCATCGCTGCTTGCTCTGTGATGGCGATCACCCTGCAATTTCCTACCGCTGCCCTCGCAGACAGGAAAGCATCAAGGCCCAGGTTGAAGCCAAGAGTAACAACTCTTCTACCTCCTCGACCAGAGCCCCAAGCGTTCAACCCACTACCTTAGCTCTCACTAATCGACCAGAAGACTTTCCAGTCTTACCAACATGTGGCTCCTCCCAGCAGGCGACACAGCCTTCTCATTGGGGACCCAAGGCCCCACAGGCTCCTTCACAACCCCCTGCATCACGTGCAGGCATTATCCTTGGTCTTATTAGACTAGCGGAAAGGCTAGAGGACCACACAACCAGCGCTTTGTCAGTGAACTAAACGCATTATACATAGACAATGGCCTGGCCCCCATCATAGCCACTAGCGTAAATCTCACTGCCTCCTCTACAACTCCGGAGGTAGAGGAGGCAGAGGAGGAGACTACCACCAGGACGACCATGTGGCCAACTTCAACACCGACTCAAGAACCGCCCATGACCTGGGCGACACAGAGACAATTCCTTCTCCAGCTCCCCCCCCCCCTCCCCATCCGGCCCGTTGGCGCTGTGAGGGGGCTTCGTGGACGGCTGCCGGAATGTGATGCTCCGTGGGACAGTCCTCTGTTCTTTTGTGGCCTTGCACTCCTGCTGCTGTCTTGTCTAATTGTGCCGGATCGCTTGTCCTTTTCCTTGTTTCGTTTTTCTCCCCCGTCTTCTCCTATCTGCTTGTCGTTTCCTGCCATCCTTTTGCTTGTTTTGGTTATTCCTTTGGACTTCTTCTATTTTGACGCCCGGGTGCTTGAGGAGGCATACTCTTGCACCCGTAGAACTGTAGTACCCGACGTCTCGAGCGAGGGGAACCTTTTATTGTCAATCCCCCTTTCGTCGCTGAACCTGATCTCGACGGACTGACGGTTCTTAAGGTGGCGTTTGTGGGGCGTATACTCACGATGCACCCCTAGGGGGCCCGGCATGATCGGCGATAGCTTCCTGTTGGGTATCCTGCCTCTAATTGTGGCTCCATGGTGGATGTGGGGGCACATTCGTGGATGAAGTTCTTTCTCTTCGTCTATTTGTCGATGAATGTTTCTGTTGTACC
The DNA here is from genome assembly GCA_020271785.1 of Procambarus virginalis. Taxonomy (NCBI): domain Eukaryota; kingdom Metazoa; phylum Arthropoda; class Malacostraca; order Decapoda; family Cambaridae; genus Procambarus; species Procambarus virginalis. Next base: position 25,543 of record WNGS01130011.1, read on the forward strand.
CTCTCAGGCTCGTGGGGTGGGCGACCAAGCCCCCGAGTCGCCCTGTATTGGAAGACTGGGCTCTGTAGCCTCCACTGCGTTGGGCCCCGACCTTGCTCCTCCTTTGACCATCCTGACTTCTTCCCCCAGCTCCCCTCTCTCTTCTGTGGTTAGGTCGAGCCTCAACCATCCAGTGGTGACCACTTCGTCCCCTGGTGTGGCTAAGTCTCTCGTTGTGACTACTGCGCCTTTTTTCCCCTCTCTCTCTCTGGGGGTTCTCAACGCCGTCAGCGCCACGGCCGCACTCGCTCGTTTCCTTCCTGTACTGATGCATATCAGGCCTTGTTTGGTCCTGCTTCATGGGCCAAATACTTTGATCTCCTCCCTCTTGATTCCGCGTCTCCTGACGATTTCTTCCTCCATCGGCATCTCGTTGATTCCGTGGATGCGTCTGTCACCTTCAACCCAACTCGTCTCGGTACACGTGTCGTTGCTGCTCCTTCTCAGGATGCAGCTTCCCGCTTGGCTGCCTTATCCTGCCTTGGCGATATCCCTGTTTGGGTCTCAAAGAACGCTCTGTTGAATGCCAGTGTTGGCACTATTCTCCTTCCGCCCCATGTTGCGACCGGTGTTCGGAATCTGCAGGACTGCCACGATGACATTCGGCATATCCTTGATGCCCAAGGCCATTCTGTCCTCCAGGTTGACTCGTTTACTCGTCCCCCTCGTGGTCGTCGCCGTCAACCCCTTCGAGATGTGAAGATCACCTTTGATGGTAGGACCCTTCCATCCTCTGTCATTCTTGCTGGTGCCAGGTGCTCTGTCCAGGAGTATATTCCTTCTCCTCGGCTTTGTAACAAGTGGTGGAGGTTTGGGCATGGTGCCCACCGCTGCTCTGGTACTGTCTCTCTCTGTTCTTTGTGTGGGGGTGAAGGTCACTCTAAGTCGGAGTGCACTTCTCCCCAAGCTCGCTGGCTCAACTGCGGTGAGGCCCATCCTACCTTCTCCCATGCCTGTATCCATTACTAGCTTAAGGCAGCCGTCCTCAACTTGAAGCACAGGGAGCGTATATCTTTTCTCTGAAGCGAGGCACCAGGTTCGCAGGCTCCCGCATTATTCTAACGTCTCTTATTGTCGCGTGTTGCGCTCTTCCTCTCCTCGTCCTTCCCTCCTTCCTCAGACTCACAACCGTTTCTGGGCCTTGGACCCTGATACGCCCACTGCCTCCTCCCCTGTTCCTTTGAGTTCTGTCCCAAAGGGTCCCCCTCCTGGTCCTCTGGGGTTCCCCTTCTTTCTACCCGGTCTGTCGTGTCTCCTGTGTCTTCTTCCTCGTCTCCCTCCGATCCTCCTTCCCATCCTTCTCCTCCATCTATTGACTCTCCCCGCCGCCTGTCGGTGCAGGAGGATGTCCATCGCTCTCCTAACGGCCGTCGTGTGTGCTCTCGTTCAGCTTCTCCTGTTGAGACACTGGAATCCGTTGCCCGGTACGTAGTTGCCGGGACACAGGTCTCTTTAAGTCAGAAGCGTAAGCCTGGCTCCTCTCCTTCCTCCTCCCTGGCGGGTAAGAAGGCTTCGCTTTCTTCCTCGGCCCCTACTACTGGCTCTATTGCTCCTTCCCCTCCCATTTCAGTGGTTGCGCCCCCTGTTCCTGCTATGGAGGTTTCTTTGGCCCCTGCTTCCCTTTCGGTTGCTGCCCTTGCTGAGGTGCGCTCCCCTCTTTCTACTCCCCCTCTTCCTGCTGCTGTCCTTGACTGCTCCTCTCCGTTGTCTCCTCCTCTCTTCCTCCTCCGGACCCCCCCCGCCCACCTCTGGTCTGTTCTCCCGCTTCCTTCCCTCCGTCTTTGCTCAGTTTACCCATGCCCCCTAACCCTGACTTTTGACCCTGATCCCGACCCTGATATTCTTTAACGTGCTATGTTGCTCTTTCGCCTTTGTTTCTTCCTTGTTCTCTGTTGTTGTCCTTTCTCTTCTCGTCGATGTCTATTCTTCAATGGAACGTTCGAGGTTATTACGCCAATTTCCTCGAACTCCAACTTCTGATTTCGCGGTTTTCGCCCCTTTGTGTCTGTCTCCAGGAGCCGATGCTTGGTGCTCGTCCTGGTCGTTTTCGTGGCTATTCCTTTCTCTCCCCCCCCCCAGCCGTTGCTGGGGCTCCTAATTCTTCTGCTCTCTTGATTCCCACTAATGTTCCCTTTGTTCCTTTACTTTTTCCTACGCCTCTCCATTGTTCTGCTGCTCGTATCTTTGTGGGAAAATGGTACACAGTTTGTTCCATTTATCTCCCCCCGAGTGTCCCGCTTTCTCTTCCTGATTTGAAACACCTCCTGGACTCCTTGCCGGAGCCTGTGCTCCTGCTGGGTGACTTCAATTGTCGTCATTCTCTTTGGGGTGATGTTCTGACGAATACCCGAGGTCGCCTTCTTGAGCCGTTTCTCCTCTCTTCTTCCCTGTCTCTTCTGAATTCTGGTGAGCCCACTCATTTGGACTCTCGGACTCGCACCCTTTCCTGTCTTGATCTTTCTCTCTGCTCTTCTTCTCTTTACTTAGATTTCACGTGGCAGGTTCTTGATGACCTCCATGGCAGTGATCATTTCCCCATCCTTGTTTCCTTTTTCTCTTTTCGCCCTTCCCTCTCTTTTCCTAGGTGGCAGTTTGCTAAAGCGGACTGGAACCTATTTACCCTCAGTGCTGCTCTCTCTGACCTCTCCCTTCTGCCTCTCCCTCACGCTCTCCTCCTTTTTCATGACACTGTCTTCGACGCTGCCCTCCGCTCTATTCCTCGCTCTTCCTCTCGGGGTCCACGGAAGTGCGTTCCCTGGTGGAATGCGGACTGTGCTCGGGCTGTCCGCTGTAAGCGTGCAGCCTGGAAGAGGCACCGCCGTCGGCAGACGACCGATTCTTTTCTTTTCTTTCGGAAAGCGAGTGCGGTGGCCCGTAGGGCCATCCGTACGGCTAAACGTGAATGTTGGGCTTCTTATGTCTCCACAATTACGTCCGAAACTCCCCTGCCACAGATCTGGAAGCGTATCCGCAAGATAGCGGGTAAGTTCGTTCCCGATGTTTCCCCGGTCCTTCACCTCCGTGGTACTCTTGTGGCGGACCCGTTGCAGGTCGCTACCGAACTGGGTTCCCACTTTTCTTCTGTTAGCTCTGGTCTTCATCTTCCCCAATCTTTCCTTCTTCGTAAACCTGTCCTTGAGTCTCGTCCTTTAGATTTCTGCACTCGTCTTTGACTTTCCTATAACGATCCCTTCTCTCTCTCTGAACTTCGTTCTGCCCTGGCCCTCTGCGGTTCTACGGCGGCGGGCTCCGATGGTATTCATTATGAGATGCTTCGCCATCTCCCTCCGTGCACGTCTCAGTATTTACTGAGTCTGTATAATCGGATCTGGGAGTCGTCGTCAGTCCCTGAGGACTGGCTCGATGCCGTTGTCCTCCCTGTTCGCAAACCAGGGTCTCTGGGAACTTCCCCTAAGGACTTTCGCCCTATTGCCCTCACAAGTTGTGTCTGCAAACTCTTTGAACGTATGGTTAACGTTCGTCTGATGTGGTTCCTGGAACACCATCACCTCCTCTCCCCTTCTCAATTTGGTTTCCGCAAGTGCCGCAGCACGACAGATGTCCTGGTGAACTTGGAGGTCTATATTCGTACTGCTTTTGCTGCGAGGACCTCCGTTGTTGCCGTCCTTTTTGACCTGGAAAAGGCTTACGACACCACTTGGCGATATCATATTCTATCCCAGCTTCATTCTTTTGGCCTTCGTGGTCATCTCCCTCTCTTTCTCCGCAGCTTCCTCTCTCGTCGTTCCTTTCGGGTGCGCCTTGGTACCGCTCTCTCTGCCTCTTTTCAGCAATACGAAGGTGTGCCCCAGGGTAGTGTTCTGAGCACTACTCTTTTTCTGGTTGCCCTCAATGGTCTTCTTTCCTCTCTTCCTTCAGGTGTCTTCTCCGCTCTCTATGTCGATGATCTTACCCTTTGCTGTCAGGGTGATGATTCGCCTCTCCTTCAGCGCCGGCTTCAACTTGCGATTGATGCCGTGTCGTCTTGGGCCACCGATCATGGCTTCAAGTTCTCTACTTCTAAGACTTGTGCCATGTCTTTTACTCGGAAACGGGTCGTTCTTCGTCCCTCTTTGTCACTTTATGGTCATCCCCTTGAGTACAAAGATTCCGCGAAGTTTTTGGGGTTATTCCTTGATACTCGTTTGTCTTGGTCTTCCTATATCTCTTACCTCCGTGTTGAGTGCTCTAAGGCCCTTACCCTCCTTTGGGTATTGTCCCATACTTCTTGGGGAGCGGATAGACGCACTCTCCTTGCTTTACATTCCTCTCTCGTCCTGTCTAAGCTCGATTATGGTTGCCCTGCTTACTCGTCTGCTTCTCCTTCTGCTCTTCGCCGTCTTGATGCTTTGCACCATCCTGGGCTGCGCCTCAGTTCTGGTGCCTTTCGTTCGACTCCCGTCCTTAGCTTGTATGTTGACACTGGCCTCCTGTCTCTCCAGGACCGCCGTGATCGCTACTGTCTTCGCTATCTTGCGCAGTCCTTACAACATCCTTCCTCTCACCTCTGTCGTGCTTTAACTTTTACCCCTCCTGCGATTCCTGTTCCTCTTCACCACCTCCCTCTTTCTGTCCGGTTATCTCGCTTGCATGATTCTCTTTCCGTTCGTGTTTCTAATGTTTCTCCTCGTGTTGTTCCTTCTTTGCCCCAGTGGAGAGTCTCCCTTCCGCATTTTTGTACATCCTTGACCCGCGTCACTAAAGCTTTAAACCCTCCTACGGTTCTCAAACACCTTTTCCTTGAGCACTTTTCTTCTCACTCCCGCTCCATTTCTGTCTTCACCGATGGTTCTAAGTCTGCGGACGGTGTTGGCTACTCTGTTGTTTTTCCTGATCGCACTTATATGTGTCACTTACCTCCAGAGACTAGTATCTTTACAGCAGAGCTTTATGCTATTCTCTATGCTCTTCGTCTCCTGCTTTCTCGTTGTCAGTCTTCCTTTGTGGTTGTTGTTGACTCTCGTAGTGCCCTCATGGCTCTCGGGTCCTTTAATCCGGTTCATCCAGTAGTTGTCGAGATCCAGCATTGGCTGTTTCTTGTTTACAGTAAGTTTAAGTCGGTTGAGTTTTGTTGGGTTCCCATCCATATTGGTGTGTCTTTAAATGAGCGTGAGGATGCTGCCGCCAAGGAAGCTGTCCGCTCTTGTCCCATCTCTTGTAAAGCTATTCCATATTCCGACTTTTACCCGGTTATCCATTCCTCCATCCTTACCCGTTGGCAAGCTTCTTGGTCATCTGTTACTGGTAACAAACTCCGTACTCTTAAATGTTGTGTTTCCTCGTGGCCGTCCTCCTATCTCCGTAACCGGCGATGGGAAACTGCTCTGGCGAGGTTGCGTATTGGCCATACTCGCTTAACCTATGGTCACTTGATGGAGCGCCGCCCTGCTCCTTATTGTCCTTATTGCATTGTCCCTCTTACAGTTGTGCATGTTCTTCTTGAATGTCCTGACTTCCAGGACGAGCGTGTCTTGCTTTCCGAACGCCCCTCGCGGTCACCTGTCCCTCGATAGAATTCTTGGTGACTCGGATACTTTTGATATCGTTCGCCTTGTGCGTTTTTGTTCTCGTATTGGCATCCTTGGTGATATTTAGCGCCCTCTGATTATTCCGCACATTTGAAGGTGCTACATAGCCTTCCCGGTTTGGTGCCTTCTTTTGATAATTACTTACTTGCTTCTCCAGCTCCCAACACTCCTACCATCACTATCTCAGCAGCCGCGCTAGCAGACGTGCTGTCTACAAACGATAACAGCACCACCAGCGCTCCGGAAATAGCTTCAACCACCAATCAACGACACCTAAGCCTACCTAAGGCTGCGAGGCGAAAGACAAAAACGCCCACTACGGAGGTTACGGACTCCTCAGACGAGGAAATCATAGTAGCATCTCCACCACCGCATCACAAATGTGACACCTACATGGTTCAAGACTTCCTCATGGAGGCCACGTCACCAAACTCCAACGACAGCACTGTTCAGCCAAAGTCGCAGGCAAAGAAAAAACAGAAAACCTAGAGGTCCACACTAATCCCACCAGCTCCATAACTGGCATAGCCAGCCTCCAGGCTGAAAACCATCATGAAGACCCCCATCCATCGCCAGATCTCCAGTATCAGCCACTGATACAGATAATGGCTCCAAAGAGCCTGCACTTACGGGCTCACCATAGCCCGTGCTACTGGAACTTATTGTTCTGAGTTTCGAATCTTAAACAACAACAACATTTCACCGCACACATCTCAGAGGACGACCATAGGTGCACGTCTCCACCCTTCCCCCAGTGCACACATCTCAGAGGACGATCACAGGTGGACGTCTCCAGTCTGCCCCTCCCCCCACCATACACCCCTCAAGAGGACAACTACCCAGTTACACATCCCTCCAGTCTCTCCTCCCACAGATACACCTCAGAGGACGACCACAGCTGCACGACTCAAGCCTGCTCGCTCAAACTAACTCACGTAAACACGGTGTGAGTGAAGGCTTCAAACTGGCGAGCAAAATAGGCGGAAAATTACGTATCAATATAGATTATATGACCTCCGGGAGGAGCCGGCACTGGGAGCTGGACAAGTGGTAAATACTGGCTAGGGGACCAGCCTCCTGGATCACCACACCTCCACCAGCAGCAGTAACAGCAGTAGCAGTTGCTCTATCGACAGTAGCAGCAACATTAGTAGTAGTAGTAATAGCAGCAGCAACAATATTACCAGCAGCTGCAACAAGAGTAGCAGTAACACATTTAAATGCAGCCCTAAGACAGCAGCAAGACAAACAACAACATCAACAACAGCCACAGCAACACAGGTAACAACAACGTCAAAAGCAACAACAGCAGCAACAGCAGCAACAGAAGCGGAAGGAAGACGGTAAAGTGAGGAATGCGCGCGCCCGTCGAGTTAAGGGCGTGCTAAATAATATTGCTAACAGAATGGCTGCCTGTGGTGACCGCCGGTAGCGTGGGGGGGGGGGGGTTGCGCTCTAACTATACCCTGTGTACAGTGATCCATAAATGTGCTCAATCATTGCATCTTGTACAGGATCAATTAGAGATGAAGACATTGATCATGGCAAGTACATGTCATTGACATAGAGATGTGTACATTGATCCTAGTGTGTACATGTTGATACAGAGATGTGTACATTGATCCTGGTGTGTACATGTTGGTACAGAGATGTGTACATTGATCCTAGTGTGTACATGTTGATACAGAGATGTGTACATTGATCCTAGTGTGTACATGTTGATACAGAGATGTGCATTTTGAACTGGGCGTTTCCACAGCGGTCAAGAGGTGCACACATCAACCTGCCATGTGTACGTTCAGAGTTGTGTATATTAACAAATGTACACAAAGTTGTGTACATTTGTGTACAGGTGTGTGTACAAACATTCATCTGAATGTTTAAATGTACTCCATTACCTGCTTGATGGGGTTCTGTGAGTTCTTCTACTCCCCAAGCCCGGCCCGTGGCCAAGCTTGACTTGCGAGCGCTTGTTTCAGCAGGTTGTTGCTTGCAGCGGCCCGCAGGCCCACATACCCACCACAGCCCGGTTGGTCTGGTACTCCTTGAAGAAAACTATCTAATTTTCTGTTGAAGATGTCAACGGTTATTGCCACAATATTTCTTATACTCGCTGGGAGGATGTTGAACAACTATGGACCTCTGATGTTTATACAGTGTTCTCTGATTGTGCGTATGGCACCTCTGCTCTTCACTGGTTCAATTCTTCATTTTCTTCCATATCGTTCACTCCAGTACGTTGGTATTTTACTGTGTAGATTCAGTACCTATCCCTCCAGTATTTTCCACTTGTATATTTATTGATATCTGTCTCTCTTCTCCATCTAGTGAGTACATTTGGAGAGTTGAGAAAAGATCCCAATATTTTTAGGTCCTTTATCGCGTCTATGCGTGCCGTATATGTTCTCTATATTCCCCTCATTTCAACAATCTCTCCTCCTCTGAAGGGGAAGTGAGTACGGAGCAGTTCTCAAGACGGGACAACACAAGTGATTTCAATAGTACAACCATTTT
>WNGS01130012.1:0-12679 GCA_020271785.1 Procambarus virginalis
TAGCCTAAGGACTTCTAACGCATTTGATGTGTTAAGGGCGAGTGCTGTGGTGAACCTGTAGTTCAACGAGGTGGCAAAGGCAAAGCAACGAGGAGCATTGAAGCGCAGGTCCCTCAAAGTGCTCTAAAGGAAAAGGGAGGAACGAAGCGAGTTTTGGTTGTGGGAGATTCCCAGGTGAGGTATTTAGACAGAACGTTTTGTGCCAGAGATGAAGGAACAGGTTAAGGGTTTGCTATCCGGGTGCTGGTATTGGTGATATTGTTGGAAACATGAAAGATATTATGACGGGAAATGGGAACAAACCCATTATTTGTTTAAGTGCAGGGGGGTAATGATGTTGGGCGAGTTAGGAGTGAGGAACTAATACAGAGATTCAAGACAGCAATAGAATTAGTTTGGAGCAAGGGAGGAATCCCGATCATATGTGGCATTCTTCCAAGAAAGGGAGTGGGAAATGAATGGATGTCGAGGGCACTTGGTGTCAATTGCTGGCTAGAAAGATATTGCAAATCTAATGCAATATCTTTCATAGACAACTGGGAACACTTCTATGGAAGAAATTAAATGTACGCTTGGGATGGGGTGCATCTATCGAGGCTGTTGCGAACTCGTTGGAACCAGTGGTTAGAGGTGTTTGTTGGGTTTAAACTGTTAGTAGATAGTGGTATGGGAATTGATTTTGAGGAAGCAGATAATAAAGGTATGTGTTTGTGGGAGAAAGGAATTGGCAAAATGATCAGGGAAATTGAAGGGCCTCAAAATAACAATTTACTTAGGGTATATTACACTAACAGTAGAAGTCTAAGAAATAAAATAAACGATTTAAATGCTTTTGTCTGCACAGAAAACAGATATTATCGCGCTTACTGAAACGTGGATGAATGTAGAAAATAGAGAACTATTAGCTGAATATCAATAATTGGATTTAAACTGTTGACCAGACCACACACTAGAAGGTGAAGAGACGACGAAGTTTCGGTCCGTCCTGGACCTTTCTCAAGTCGATTGTGAACTCGTTGCAATCGTGAATGAGTCGAGTGAACTCGACTGATCGCCTGCTTCTGGATTTCAACTATTTCACACAGATAGATATATTAGACGAGGGGAGTAGCCATATATGTTAGGGACAATTTGAAATGTAGTCTCAAAGAGGGAATCAAATCTGAGCCACACACAGAAACTATTTGGATAGAATTAAACGAAAAGCAAATAATATTATAATAGGAGTTATATATAGGCCACCAAATTTAGACAGAATGGAAGCAAAGCATCTATGGGATGAAATATCTAAAGCATCTAGATCTAACTATTTATGTCATTGGTGACTTTAATTTTAGTGGAATAAACTGGTTGAACAAAACAGGGAATAATGAACCAGAAGATTTTCTAGAATTAATTGACGATTGCTTTCTTACGCAACACATTAAGGAACCAATGCGGGAAAATAATATTTTAGATTTAGTGTTAACTAACAGGGAAACACAAATTAAGGACATCGAAATAGGGAGTGAGATAGGGAACAGTGATCATAAAGAAATCAGATTTAGCATAGAATGGAATAGACCTGTAGGAGAAAATTCTGTTAAAGTACCTGATTTTCGAAAAGCTAATTTCAATAACCTAATAAACTTATTGAATCAAATAGATTGGAAAGTCTTGGGTATTGGGTGTGGGCCGGTCTTGGAACTAGACGTGAACCCAGCGATAGTTGACGTAAAAGGGGTTTTCGATGTGGACTCAAAATATAACTTATTTAAAAATATTCTAAGCTTGTTGTTGTTGTTGTTGTTGTTGTTAAAGATTTAGCTACTCAGGACGAAGTGTCCATGTAGCACGAGCTATGGTGGGCCCGTAATTGAGTTTGGTTATACACGATAACCTTTTTCCTGTGATATTTGGGTCTAAGTTTAAAATGGAGGAGGGGATTTCTCTCTTTTTTTCCTGTTTATTTATCGCTTCTGTTTTAGTGCACTGGTTTTAATCTTGTTTTATTAACTTTATCTTGGTGGTGGATGTAGATGCAGAATGCTCACTAATGAGTACCATTCCTCAACGGCTTTTCTAATCATTGTAGTCGCGGTGGAATGTGCATCTAATGCAGCTGCTGTCGTTGGATTAATGTTGAGTTTGATGCGCAGGGGTTCAGTAGCTTCACATTCCAGTAAATAGTGCAATAGTGGCGCCTCTGCTTCTGTTTCACAGATGTGACACTCTTTAACTATTGGGTTCATTACCTCCCAGCAGCACTTGTAACCAAGCCTGACTCTGTGTCTGGCTACTGCAATGTCTCTGGATATCTTTTTGCCAGGCTTGAAAGAGGAGTAACCAGTGGCTTGTCCGTACCATATGATCACACAGTGATCACAAAGAAATCAGATTTAGCATAGAATGGAATAGACCTGTATGAGAAAATTCTGTTAAAGTGCCAGATTTTCGAAAAGCTGATTTTAATAGCCTAAGAATTTTTTTGGGTCAAATTGATTTAAAGTCTTGGGTATGGGGTGTGGGCCGGTCTTGGAGCGAGACATGAACCAGCGATAGGTGATGTAAATGGGGATTTCGATGTAGATTCAATTTATAACGTATTTAAGAATATTCTAAACAAAGCACAGGAACGTAGTATACCACACAAATTGAATAGACATTGACAAGTGAATATAATTCGTGGTTACTAAGATTGCTGGACTTTGAAATTTCTGAAAAGCAGAAGCGGGTAAATAAGTTGAAAAGTGAATTGCATGTGAACTTGGAGAAATTCAAGATCTTTGTTTCCTGGGTTGATTTTGCATCCTTGAAATGTAAATACGAAAGTTATAATGATAAAAGGGTTGAAAAATGTAGACTCATTCACGGGAATTTGAGGAAATTAGGTATACCCTCATTAACTCAGTGGACCCTGATAAGGTGGCTTTTAATTTTTCAAAGAGAATTTTGTCTCCCGTCGAGAAAGAACTTCTCTCTGGGGTTAGACTTCGGGTTGACGTGTAAAAAACCTAAACTTGTTAATCATTTTTAGGTTTTGAGCGGTAATGTAATACATTGAAAACATGTACCCTAAGGACTGGTACAAATTATAGTTGGACCAGCATCATCAGTACTGTTTCTTCCTTAGCACATGAAATATTTAATGATTTTGGTAAATATAAATCTACATTTCCTCCATTTGACAAAAGAAATTGGATTGTATTACTGGCTTAAAGAAGGATAGGAGCATTTGTATTACTAGACCAGATAAAGGTAGGGGTGTAGTGGTTTTAGACAAGTTAGACTATGTAAATAAGGTTGAAAGGTTGTTAGAAGACCCCTTTAAATTTAAGTTTGTTGACATAGACCCTTTTTCGTATATTTTAAAATGTGAGGATAAACTAAATAGAGTTTTAAGAGGTCTGAAAGACACTCTTTTTGATTATTCAAAATTGCTTGCAACTGGCTCTAAGCCAGGCATCTTATATGGGTTACCTAAAGTTCATAAAACGGGTATACCGATTCGTCCTATTTTATCAGCGATTGGCACTTTTAATTATAAACTGGCAAAGTTTCTGGTTCCATTATTAGAACCATTAACGCATAATGAATTTACTGTGAGAAATTCTCAGGATTTTGTAAAGGAACTTTCTTCTTTAAATTTTGAGTTCCCAACTATAATAGCCAGTTTCGATGTTGAATCACTTTTTACTAAAATTCCCCTGTTGGAAACCATTGATATTTGTATAAATCAGCTATATGCTGACACTAATTAGTGTCTGGGTTTTGTAGTAAAATATTCAGACGGTTGTTAGAATTAGCGGTTAAAGATTCTGTCTTTATGTTTAATAATAAATATTATAAACAAATCGATGGAGTAGCAATGGGGTCTCCCTTAGGTCCTGCACTTGCCAATGCGTTTTTGAGTTTTCATGAAACAAATTGGCTTGATAAATGTCCTTTGGCCTTTAAACCAGTCTTGTACAGGAGATATGTAGACGACACTTTTTTGTTATTTAGGGACCAATGTCATATTGAGAAATTTAGAGACTATCTTAATGCACAACATAGTAATATACGTTTCACTGCGGAGCGTGAAGTGGATAATTCATTATCGTTTCTTGATGTCAAAGTGGACAACCTTAATGGGTTCAACACTAGTGTTTTTAGAAAACCAACTTTTACGGGGTTAGGTTTAAATTTTAATTCTTTTGTTCCTGATATCTTTAAGAAAAATGCAATTAATACTCTACTGAATAGGGCCTATGTTTTATGTTCAAATTGGAATAACTTTGATCAAGAAATCAATTTTCTTGTGAATTTTTTTTCAAACAATGGTTATCCTTTACATATGATTTATACCTTTATAAGGAATTTCTTAAATAAGAAGTTTCACCCATCGTGTAAGATTATTACAGTAGAAAGGGATATCAAATATATTAAATTACCATTTTATGGCACTGTTAGTTTTTCTGTAAGGAGTCGTTTGAGGAAAATGTTGCAGCATTGTTATCCTCAAGTAGACTTTAGATTTATTTTTGTCAACACTAATACCATAGGCTCTTGTTTTAAATTTAAAGATAAAGTGCCTACTCCCCTGTGCTCTAATATCGTATATATGTATAATTGTTCCAGCTGTAATGCTGGATATATCGGGAGTTCCATTCGGAACTTTAAGATTAGGATACTTGAGCACCAGGGAGTTTCTTTTAGGACTGGATTACCATTGTGTAAACCAACATTTTCGGAGATTAGAAACCATTGTTATGAGTTTAATCGTTCTCTGCTGGAATCTGATTTTAAAATTTTGGACACTTGTATAAATGGCCAGTCAGATTTGAGAGTAATGGAATCCTTACATATAAAGGAGCTGCGGCCTTTGTTAAATAGCAACCTTTCGGCTGTTCAATTGTACACTGTGTAGAGCACAGTAGGCCCTGCAATTTGCTTTATAGTTCATTCTGGTAGTTTAATTTTATTTATAATTTTATATATATTTATATATATATATATTATATATATATATATATATATATATATATTATATATATATATATATATATATATATATATATATATATATTATATATATATATATATATATATATATATATATATATATATATATATATATATATATATAATAAAGTGTACAGGTAAAGTACCCATTGGGAGAGCGGGAAGTGGGGCCAGAGGGAAGAGTAGGACGGAGAGGAACATTTGTAGATGAGAGGGAATCGTGCCAGGGCTGAACCCAGCAACAGGCCTTGAATTGTGGTATACATTCTTCACCAAACATGTTCACCCATGCATCAAGAAAGTCCCAACACCACCGGAAGTCCCAATCAGCTGGTGTATTCACCTAGTGGTGCTTGCGAGGGTTAAGCTCTGCTCTTTTGGCCTGCCTCTCAACTGTCAATCAATAAGCTGTTATTAACTACTAACATTTTCTATCCCCCCCCACACACACAGGAAGCATCTCGTAACAGCTGTCTAACTGCCACGTACCTATTTACTGCTAGGTAACAGAGGGCATCTGGGTGAAAGAAACTCTGCCCATTGTCCCTCGCCGACGCCCGGAATCGAACCCGGGCCACAGGATTAGGAGTCCCGCGCGCTGTCTACTCGGCTACAAGTGCCCAGTGTGTGTGTCTGTGTGTGGGGGGGGAGAGAGAGGAGGAGGAGCCGTGCTCGGCGGGCAGGCTGTACAATTGTTTATGTATACAATGGTGTGGGTGGTGGTTGTTGTGGGATGTTAGAGAGGTTGTCGGTGTTGTGGTGTGTGTATTGTGTTGGTGAGGAATGTGGTGTGGTGTTCATGGTATGTTGTTAACCCAAGTCTGCTGTTGGCCAGGTGTTTCTAGTGTGTGTTTATGGGCCGTGTGTTTGCTATGAGGTGGAGGATCTCACTCGTGACGAAGTAGTCCCATAGTGGTGTAGATCCACCACAGATATTAGGGTTGAATTCGTTGAAGCTTTTTGTTTGTGTTGGCTGCAAGCATTTGGGATATTCGGGCGTATGTTATAAGAGGACGAATTAGGGCATTAGACTGGTGTAGTTTTTTTTTTTTTTTTGGTTCGTGGGTGTGTTCGAGTCTGCATAGTCGTAGGAGGGATTTTTTCCTATGGTATGTTTGTGTGCTTTGTGTGAGTATATTCGTTAGTTATTATAGAGATTTAGGCCGATTAGTGTTAGAACTGTCAATAAGTTCTCAATTTACTGGTAAGATGTAAAAGGCTTTTATGTTAATTAGATTCAAAGTTTTAAATGTAAATGTAAATGATAAATGCATGCAAAAGGAGACATTGCAATAATCTAAGAATGTTAAGCAGGGGGGGGGGTAGGAGCCTAGCAAGGAGCATTTAGGGGAAGGTGTTTATGTAGTTGATATGACAGATGGAAAAAAATAGCTCTTGAATCTGTAAATTAAGCAACCGAAAAGTAGAAAGGCGGGTTCAAGAGCTAAGAGTTCGATCTTACAACCACACAGTAAATTAATGCATACGACGCTGGACACCGTAACAGGTTGCTGTACCTGGCCCCTGGCCTAGACACCCAACATAAGTTACAGAAGGCGTTATGGAGCTTCCAAGCTACTAGGTGGGTGTGGTAGTGGGTTTAATGTCCAGTAGTGAAGTATGTGCTTTTAATACATACTCACACTTGCTCATACTTCACATTAATAGAAATAAACTCTATATTAATATTGTTGAAGTGACTTGTGAATTATTTGTATGTGTGGCAGCCTCATGTCAGGTGAGGTGAATGACGTCACAGGTAGTTGACCCATCAGGCCAAGCTAGTCAAGAGGCGCGGCGGGCAGTGTGGCGCGGGCCGGCGTGGGGAGAGGTGCTGCTCAGCGCCCGCCTCATTGGTTTTACTAAATTAGTCACCTGGACAGTCCTGTGCATGAGGCTACCTGCGCCAGGCTTACAGGCAAGTTACTGATGACTAGATGATTAACTATATCACTTTGTATTATTGATAGAATAGTCTATATTTGTTCATTTTATAAATAAGGATAGTTAGACATGTTAAGTTAATTATTTAAAGTAAAGCTTTATCCCAGGTTTACTCATTTGTAAATATAATCATATTGAATAATATACCTTTGGCTATTAGTAGAGAATTTTACCTACCTTAAGACTTTTGGTAAAGCTTATTAAAATAAAATTAACTTCTAAAACGTCTGATGAGAGATTAACGGTTCCATAACAGCCGCTCGTGTCTCGACTAAATAGTGAAATTGACCGTTCGACCAAAAGCAGGTGGAAAAAAATTTACGAAATTAATATAGTTAAATTCTGACAATTATAAAGAATTTCTTGTGAACTATCAGATTTCAATCCTTGAAATACAGACCAAAGATTTTTAATCTATCAACCGTCACATACACCCCCCCCCCCATGACACTAACCATCCTGAGTCAGTGTCGTCCACGCTGCCGCCAACCCCAGAGACGCCTTTATTAACATTAACGTCCTGTGTAACCAAGTACTATATTTTGTCGAATATAAGTAAATATTAATGTATATTTATATTGTACATAGGTCTGATAGATGAAGGAAATTATAGCACGTGAGTGTATTCCAACCTGTCTCCCTCGCTTAATACATAATGTATAATAGTTCACGTATCAAAAACCATTTTAAATAATTCTTGTGTTAAAATGTGTGAACTGTTGTGGGTCAGTGCACGAACGAGTATAGACAGAGGACTCGTTAAATGTGAAGCGTTCTTCACGTTCATGTTTGGCTGCCGGGTTAACGACCACTTGGCCGTTGTTGAGAACGTTCATGTTTGGCTGCCGGGTTAACGACCACTTGGCCGTTGTTGAGAACGTTCATGTTTGGCTGCCGGGTTAACGACCACTTGGCCGTTGTTGAGAACGTTCATGTTTGGCTGCCGGGTTAACGACCACTTGGCCGTTGTTGAGAACGTTCATGTTTGGCTGCCGGGTTAACGACCACTTGGCCGTTGTTGAGAACGTTCATGTTTGGCTGCCGGGTTAACGACCACTTGGCCGTTGTTGAGAACGTTCATGTTTGGCTGCCGGGTTAACGACCACTTGGCCGTTGTTGAGAATGGGCTGTCTCATCTGTGGTTGGCTTTTGCCATTCCGTGGTAAGTCGGCACTATAGTTCATCCAATCAATGTCTGACATGATCGATTGTCTAGCGGGATATTTCTTAAACTTTTCATAAAGATGTGTTCAATTTAGTATTTAGGGGGTATTTAATATAATGTGTAATTTCAGGTATGTATGAGGGTTCATCAGTACAATGGCACTGCTGGTATGGTCAACCAGACCCAAGAAATTGGTCTCGTACAACGGCACAGCAGGTATGGAAGACTAAAATTATTTGGAGGAAACTCTCGGATTGCAGTTGGTCATTATGTAGCATATATATATATTTTCCCACATAAGTACAATAGGTGAAGGGAACACGTTTAATAATTGTGATAGTTTATATCTTGAAGCGGTGATCTTCTAATAGGTATGTTGTAAAGTACTCTATGCATTAACCACTTGAGTGGTAAACAATTCTTCTGGGCCATAATTTGAACATTTAGTGGTGTAACATATGGTTAATCCCTTCACCAGTAGGCCAGCATCCCCAGGGAGGAATATAACGGAAACCTCCCATAAACTCACCTCATGATCATCCCCCCCCCACCCAACCAGTAGAGACCGTCCCAAGAGTAAGCCCCCCCCCCCCCCCAACCGTCCCTAGACTAAGCCCCCCCCCCCACCCAACCAGTAGAGACCGTCCCTAGACTAAGTCCAGGTGCTGTCACAGTGAGAGGTTGTGTTGGCTGGAGCTCCGATTGTAGCGGCATTATTGTAGCAGTGATGGAGGGATTACTGGAGGAATTGGTGAACTTGGTTGGGGCTCTGAGAGCAGAGGTGGATTCCTTACGAGAGGAGGTACGACAGCTGAAACGTCGGGAAGAAACGGAGAAGACCAAGATAAACAAGACCTCGTCGTGGAGAGTCGTTGGGGACAGGGGTCTTAAGAAGACCTTGACAAGGCCGCCTACAGACGCCCTAAAGACAGCAAATTCATTTGCCGTGTTGGAGGACGAGTGCTGTGGTGAGCCAGCAGTTCACTCCGAAAAGAAATCAGCAAGGAGCGGCGAAGCGCGGGCCCCTCAGGGTGCTCAGAAAGTTAAGGAGGTACCGAGGCGAGTTTTGGTTGTGGGAGATTCCCAGGTGAGGTATTTAGACAGAATGTTTTGTGCCAGAGATAGGGGGAACAGATTAAGAGTTTGCTATCCGGGAGCTGGAATTGGTGATATTGTTGGAAACATGAAAGATATTATGACGGGAAATGGGAACAAACCCATTATTTGTATTAGTGTAGGGGGTAATGATGTTGGGAGAGTTAGAAGTGAGGAACTAATACTGAAATTCAAGACAGCAATAGAATTAGTTAAGATCAAGGGAGGAATCCCGATCATATGTGGCATTCTTCCAAGAAAGGGAGTGGGAAATGAATGGATGTCGAGGGCACTTGGTGTCAATTGCAGGCTGGAAAGATATTGCAAATCTAATGCAATATCTTATATAGACAACTGGGAACACTTCTATGGAAGAAATGAAATGTATGCTCGTGATGGGGTGCATCTATCGAGAGCTGGGGTTGTTGCTGTTGCAAACTCGTTGGAAGAAGTGGTTAGAGGTGTTTGTTTGGGTTTAAACTGTTAGTAGATAGAGGTATGGGAATTGATTTGGAGGAAGGATGTAATAAAAGTATGTGTTTGCGGGAGAAAGGAATTGGCAAAATGATCAGGGAAAGAGAAGGGCCTCAAAATAACAATTCACTTAGGGTATATTACACAAACAGTAGAAGTCTAAGAAATAAAATTAACGAATTAAATGCTCTTGTCTGCACAGAAAAAATAGATATTATTGCACTTACCGAAACGTGGATGAATGTTGATAATAGAGAACTATTAGCCGAATATCAAATAAATGGATTTAAACTATTTCACACAGATAGATATATTAGACGAGGTGGTGGAGTAGCCATATACGTTAGGGACAATTTGAAATGTAGTCTCAAAGAGGGAATCAAAACTGAGCCACACACAGAAACTATTTGGATAGAATTAAACGAAAAAGCAAATAATATTATAATAGGAGTTATATATAGGCCACCAAATTTAGACAGAATGGAAGCAAAGCATCTATGGGATGAAATATCTAGGGCATCTAGATCAAACAGTATTTGTCATGGGTGACTTTAATTTGAGTGGAATAAACTGGTTGAACAAAACAGGGAATAGTGAAGCAGAAGATTTTCTAGAATTAATTGACGATTGCTTTCTTACGCAACACATTAAGGAACCAACACGGGAAAATAATATTTTAGATTTAGTGTTAACTAACAGGGAAACACAAATTAATGACATGGAAATAGGGAGTGAGCTAGGGAACAGTGATCACAAAGAAATCAGATTTGGCATAGAATGGAATAGACCTGTAGGAGAAAATTCTGTTAAAGTGCCAGATTTTCGAAAAGCTGATTTTAATAGCCTAAGAAATTTTTTGGGTCAAATTGATTGGAAAGTCTTGGGTATGGGGTGTGGGCCGGTCTTGGAGCGAGACATGAACCCAGCGATACGTGATGTAAATGGGGATTTCGATGTAGATTCAATTTATAACGAATTTAAGAATATTCTAAACAAAGCACAGGAACGTAGTATACCACACAAATTGAATAGATCGATTACTAATGACCCAAAGTGGATAACAAAGAATTTGAAGAATCTTATAGGTAAAAAGAGAGCTTGGTACAAAAGGATTAAAAATGGGGAGGTCACTTTAGAACAGGAATTCGTACAACTAGTTAGAAATGTTAAAAAAGAGATAAGGAAAGCAAAAAGAAACTATGAAGTTCGTATAGCAGGGCAAGCAAAGACAAATCCTAAAGGGTTTTTTCAGTTATATCGAACTAAGACTAGGGAAAGGATAGGTCCATTAAAAACTGAGACAGGTCAAATAACAGATAGTGATGAAGAGATGAGTAGTATTTTTAATAAATATTTTGTATCTGTATTTACTAAAGAGGAACTTAACAATATGCCTTCAGCCCAACAAGTCTATGTGGGTGGGGACGAGGACAGGTTGACGAGTTTAGCAGTTACCAGGGAGGATGTTCTTAAACAAATAGTAAAACTCAAACCAAACAAATCCCCAGGGCCGGATGAAGTGTTTGCCAGAGTGCTGAAAGAATGCAAAGAGGAGCTTTGTGACCCACTGTCAATCATATTTAATAAATCAATAGTCAGGCAGAGTGCCAGAGTTTTGGAAAGTTGCTAATGTGATACCAGTTTTTAAGAAAGGAGATAGATCACTTGCGTCTAACTATCGACCAATTAGCCTAACGTCTATTGTGGGAAAGTTACTCGAATCTATAATAGCAAATAAAATTCGTCTTCATCTTGAAAAACATAAATTAATAATTGAGTCGCAACATGGTTTTATAAATGGCCGTTCATGTTTAACAAATTTGTTATCTTTTTATTCTAGCATAGTTGAGGCAGTTGATAGTGGTAAGGATTGTGATGTTGTGTACCTTGACTTTAGCAAAGCTTTCGATACAGTGCCACATGAAAGACTGATTAAAAAGATAGAGGCTCATGGTATTGGGGGTGCTATATTAAGCTGGATTAGGGCATGGCTATACCAAAGGAAACAGAGTTAGTATAAATGGAGTCAAGTCAGAGTGGGAAAATGTTGTAAGTGGAGTGCCTCAAGGCTCTGTCTTGGGACCTCTGTTGTTTATAATATATATAAATGATTTAGATTCAGGTTTGAGTAGCAACATTTGCAAATTTGCCGATGATACGAAAATCGGTAGGGAAATTAATTCGGAGGAGGACTCACTATCACTTCAAGTTGATCTAGATAGGGTTTTGAAATGGTCAAAGGACTGGCAGATGCAGTTTAATGCTGATAAATGTAAAGTTCTGAGGCTAGGTAATGATGATAGAGTTACAAGATACGAGCTAGATGGTGTTGAGATTGCGAAGTCGGATTGCGAAAGGGATCTGGGAGTTATAATTAGTAAGAATTTAAAACAAAAGGATCAATGCATAAATGTTCGTAATAAGGCAAATAGGACACTCGGATTTATTAATCGCAGCGTAAGTAACAAGACACCTGGTGTGGTTCTCAAGCTATATCTTGCTCTGGTTAGGCCCCATTTAGATTATGCAGTTCAGTTTTGGTCGCCATATTATAGAATGGATATAAATTCACTTGAACGTGTCCAGCGTAGGATGACTAAGTTAATTCCCCAAATTAGAAATCTTTCATATGAAGAAAGATTAACAAAGCTTAATTTGCATTCACTGGAAAGGCGAAGAGTTAGGGGTGACATGATAGAGGTTTACAAGTGGATGAATGGACATAACAAAGGGGATATTAATAGGGTATTGAAAGTATCAACACAGGACAGAACGCGAAACAATGGGTATAAATTGGATAAGTTTAGATTTAGGAAAGACTTGGGTAAATACTGGTTCAGTAACAGGGTTGTTGATTTGTGGAACCAATTGCCGCGTAACATTGTGGAGGTGGGGTCCCTCGATTGTTTCAAGCATGGGTTGGACATGTATATGAGTGGGATTGGGTGGTTATAAATAGGAGCTGCCTCGTATGGGCCAATAGGCCTTCTGCAGTTGCTTTGTTCTTATGTTCTTATG
>WNGS01130013.1:0-13550 GCA_020271785.1 Procambarus virginalis
ATGCGCTGTAAGCCGCCAATAAGCTTCCAGCCAACGTGCTAATGCTGGTCCTTTAGGAGGTTCACACATAAGTGTGAACTCTTAATCACTACCAATACCTTAACTGTACTCTGTAACATCATAGGCGATATTCGTCTACATTGGCTCGTATTTTCGCTCTTTGCTCCTATTTTTTCTGTTATTCATAAAACCGATCAAACCATCCTAACCTAACCTAACCTAACTTATTAATTTATAACAAACAAATGCATTCTACAGACCAGTTGCTGACATTGTTTAGTGACATCACGAAAAGCTACCTCGGGTTATAGGGATCCTAACCTAACCTAACCTAACTTATTATTATAAATAAACAAATGCATTCTACAGACTAGTTGTTGTTATTTATTAACATCGCGGAAAGCGACAGTAGTGTAAAAGGAGACAGATGGAGAATTGATTTTCAGAAACGGTTTGGCACTTCCACAGTTCCACGCCGACTTGACTCCCAGGGGCCGATGTGAGCAACACCAATTTTTGGGGGTGGCGGGATGGTTTGGTTAGGGCACAGTCAGCGCGCACCTGGCTGGCTGGCCGGGGTGGGTTAGTGGTCTGTTCCCCCTAGGGGTCCCCACAGCCCACCCAGGGCGTACCTGGACAAACTTGTGCCCTATCCTAACCTGTTTTAGTATGCAATTTGTCTCGTACATTTATTGCGAGAATTGGGCATCAAGAAGGGGGCCCCTACTTATGAGAGGTACAGAAAAAGAATGTTCAATAGATTCAAACCAAAAAATACACTGGTGATAGGAATATAAAACGTTTTGGGAGTATTTACAGGTGATGGACCAATCAGGTCCTTATTTGTCGCAGGGTGTCACGTGACCTGGCGTCAGCAATAGGGACCCCAGCGTACTAAAGGGGGGGGGGGGTCAAGATTCCTTACAAAGACTAAGTTGGATATTTAGGTGTAGTAGGCCTTATCTTGAATTTGCCTGATACTGTGAGGTACATTGACATGAAGGGCGAACCATAGTACAGGATTTGCATGTGAGAGGGTCATATTAGAGTTTTAAAGAAGTTAAAATAGGTTTAAAAGAGTCCTGTGTGTGTTTGATGGCGGGTAAATGTTCAGTCAATAATTCTCGTGTTTTTAATCTGAATGAGGGGTCCTAGTTTGCGTTCTAGTCGTAAAATAAGTTCCTTAGTATATTTGCTATGGAAAATGAGCTTTCAGTACTCTATATAATTTGAAATGAGGTCAAGAAAGACATGTTTATATGTGAGAAGAGTCAGGTTGGAAACTGTTTATTCTATGCAGTCCCCCCCTCCCCCACTCGGCTTTGCTCCGTTTTCTGTAGCCAAAGTAAAGATTCCATTTTCTGTGGCATTCAGTTGATTACTAGTGGAAAAAGGGCATGCTCGTATTTGTATGTTCTAACCTGTTTATAGATTTTATAGATGTAATTGTCGGGCCTCAAAATTAAATTTTAATATGAAAAATAGCATCAAATGTATGTCTATCTTTTGTAATAAACATTAGACACATTGACATTTGCTGCGATATTTCATAGAATAAAAGTTAACTGCTAAATAGTGGGGGCCTCAGCCATATTGTGTTGGGTTTGACACTCCCAACATCAATTTGACACTTGTAAATATACTATGAAGGAAAGTAGTTGAGTGTTTTACCTGATTTAAGCAATTTAATATCAATTAGGAATATGGTAATGTTCCTTATTAAATTGTATTTTTTTTATCACCATATTAGCTTAGCCTTTGTGGTGGGGGCCCCAATAACTCATGTATCGCGACAGTAGTTTCGCTTTCTGTTGCTATGCAATACTTTTTGCTATCATTTATACATCACAAACTCTATCAACATCAGGGGCCCGAGACTGTTCAACAGGCTTCCGCTACACATAAGGGGCATAACTGGCAAATCCCCTCACAGTGTTCAAGAGAGAACTGGATAAGCACCTCCAAAGGATACCTGATCAACCAGGCTGTGACTCATACGTCAGGCTGCGAACACCCGCGTCCAACAGCCTGGTTGATCAGTCCAGCAACCAGAATGGCCTGGTCGATGACCGGGCCGCGGGGGCGCTAAGCCCCCGGAAGCACCTCAAGGTAACCTCGAGGTAAAAGTAATCATACCTAAAAATTTAAAAGTCGAATCCATCAGTTTCCGTTTTTTATGTCAGTGGTAGTATATCAAGCGCAAAGGGTTTTAGAAAATGTTAGACCTCCACCTTTCAAAAAGTGAGAAGATGAATTCATTTTGGCATTACTGTCATCACTTTGGAAAGTTTTTTAATGATAGCACATGCTTAAACAAACTCGCTCGCAAAAACAAAAACTCATACACAAACTCATTTTTGTTTTGGTTCAACTTACCACAAATAAAACCCAGGGCTTTCACATTCACGCAAAATACTTAGTCCCCCTAAACTTAAAAAAAAACAGTTGCACAATCTTACTTACTTAAACACATCAGGGCAAAAATAGAGAGAGACTTCTGACAAGCTACCGGCCTCCTGTCCTCACCAAGGCTACTAATTCTAACATACTTAAAACAAAACACACTTGCTAAACTCTTATACACAAACAAAAAACTCAATTTTTAACTTACACAAAATAAACACGGGCTTTGCACATTCACACAAAAAATTCTTAGTCTCCCCTAAACTTAAACACTCACAATCTTACGGTGCTTTAATTACCAAAGCCTTCCAAACCTGCACTAGGTCGTTAGTCATACATAGAATCAGGGAGAAAAATATCCTCCTCATATATATATATATATATATATATATATATATATATATATATATATATATATATATATATATATATATATAAATCTTAAATAGTCCAACCACTTGGGCCGCCATTCCCTCCTCCCATTCTATTCCCAAATCCTTATCCTGACTCCTTTCCAGTGCTACATGATCGTAATGGCTTGGCGTTTTCTCCTGATAGTTCTATTCCATTCCATTCTTGACTAAATAACTAGCATTAAGTTTTAAGTCAATCTAATATTCCCATCTCACGCCCCCAGAACTCCAACAAATCCCAAAAAGCCAGTCACGCGGCAATAGACATGTTTTTGCCCAACTGTATTTATTTAAAAATAATGCGTCAGATAGAAAGAGTTTCGCATTGCTATTATATTTACCTTATAAAGCCTCTCTATAAAAATGATATGCCATTGCATATTGTGACTGTTTTATAATAAATATTGCATAAATACTTACGCGATTTCATAAACAAAAAATTTATTTTAATGAGCCGTGTTTGGAAGGCAAGGACATTAAGAATATTACTAACTTTTGAACTAACTAATGTAGTAGCATATTGAAAGATTTATTATTCGGGACACAAGTTAGTATTTAATAATAGTTTCATTCTGTATAAGAAAGTTGCCAATATTTTCAAAACTGGCCACAAATTTTATTAAATGTTTTCCAAGGGAGTAAATCTCGCTTCCTCTCTTTCTCCCACATGTTTCCTCATTTGCACAGGAGCAGAGCAACCTTCGTGCAGGCCCTGGTTCAGTTCCCCAACGTCCGAGCTAATGGAGATTACAAATTTCACTAAATGATGCAGTATCTTAGCTGTCTCTCTAATTATAAGTGTTAATCTTTTTTTTAACTTTTGAGTGCTAGGTCTCAAAAGGTTCTTTACCTCAGAAGAGAGAGAGAGAGACATTCTATTTTTGTCCATATTCGAGTGGAATGTTGAACAACCTTCGTGCAGGTCCTGGTTCAGTTCCCCAACGTCCGAGATATTGGACATTACAAATTTCACTAAATGTTGCAGTATCTTAGCTGTCTCTCTAATTATAAGTGTTAATCTTTTTTTTAACTTTTGAGTGCTAGGTCTCAAAAGGTTCTTTACCTCAGAAAGAGAGAGAGAGACATTCTATTTTTGTCCATATTCGAGTGGAATGTTGAACAACCTTCGTGCAGGTCCTGGTTCAGTTCCCCAACGTCCGAGATATTGGACATTACAAATTTCACTAAATGTTGCTGTATCATAGCAGCCCCTCTAATTATAAAGGTGTTGTCTTCTTCAATAGCAATCCATCCAGCCAGTGACTGTGGAAAACATGTGTGTTCTTAGGACCATCATGACCTCTTCGCGTATTTTCATCCCTTCACACATTTGAGTATTTGTTTCCCACATCGAGAATTTTATAAAAAAAAAAACGTTCAAGGAAATACGAGCTTATTTATTCCAACTTATAGATAAAAAAAAATAAACTGGTGACCCCTGGCAGCAAGTTCAGGGGGTCTTGGCCTATATCTGGCTGGGGGGTGTGGGGTTCGTAGTGAGAGATCACATGACCAGGCTGTGATGGAGACCATAAATGGTATGTATAAACCCCAATACTTTGCAGGACTTGTCATGGCCCGTGCCGCATTGATATTTTCGTTCCAAGTAGTTAAAAGTTAAATCTAAAAAAATCCAATAAAGTTCAACAATTTTTTTTCTCTCTCTATGGGTGTATGCAATTAATTTTTTTTTTCTGATGTATCTTTTTAGCAGAGCTCGGCCATCAGGCTGTAGATGTTGAGGAAAGGAGGAAGATGCAATGCAGGAAATCGCCCCTGGTATATATTTCACGAGGTCATTGCGTCGTGGAGTATGAGGAATTGCCCAAGTTCATCGCACGCGCCAAGGCTTTGGCGGCAATTGAAAAGCAGTATGAAGGCACAGATTTGGAAGACTCACATGTTCAAAGACAGAGAGCCAAAAAAATTAACGCCGTTGAGACCGTATACGGCGGTTTTTGTGACGAAACAGAAATAAGACTACCTGTTGAAATAGGAATAGGATTGATTAAAGTGGCGTATAATGGAATACCCAACTTTATCGAGTGGGTGCAAGCCCAAGGTGAAATAGAAAAACAGTTTTCGGGGATTGATTTTAAACAGCGTGAAAATTGGTTTATTTATAGTGACAAAGTTCGAACACAGAATGCATTTAGAGAAATTTTCTTCGGGGATTATGGGGATTATTGTTCCACCTCCGAAGCTGAGGAAATTGCGCCAGAGGATGAGGTTTATTGGAGGGAAAATTTGCATCCCGTCATTAAGGCAGATCTAGATAGAGCTCCACTTACAAGATAACTCTTAGGAACTAATGATGAAAAGGGGACATACTACAGGAAATGGTGTGTTATCCCCAAATCCCGAGACTTTGTCCATCAACCCAGACTATGTTCAACCAGATGTGTGTTTTTTTTTGTATGTATGTGTTTTTACCTAAATAAAAAAAAATCATGTATCATTATTATTATTTCACACTCCCCTTAAAGATGAAATATGTTAAAAAAAGTGTCAGGCAGTATTTACTAGAGTACTTGTCATGGGGGATGAGAATAAGCGATGAAGTCTCTCACTTATTTTCAAAAACTACTTTAACAGATAAAAAAAAACTTGACATTTGCACAATTTTTATTTTATTATGAGTACATATACTTTTGTTTTTATTATTATTATTATTATTATTATTCGTCGTTAGTGTAATAAGATCTAAGGTTTCTCCTTTTACTGGATGGTCTTTTCACTACTTGTGGCGGTGCTTGATCTTTCCCTGCTCCATCTTGTTTAGGACGCACCAGCACAAATTCTTTTTTGCATTTTTTCATTACATGGGCCAAATGAGCCAGTGTAGGGTAGTAAGATTCCAGCCATTCTTCACCCGCTCTAGACCAACCCACTCCAGAATTGCAGCCTATACCAAATGGCATAACTATCCGTTTGATAGAATTATTACTCTTGGCTTCTCTCATAATGCGACTTACGGCCTTTTTAAAACACCAGCGTCTGTTGATAGTTGTATCTCTCCGCAATCCTGCTACTAAATCAATATCTTTACTGTGCTTAATATGAAATTGGTTAATGTCATTATTTTCAATAGACGCACCTACACTATACTGACATATGAGGGCTATGAGATAAGGCTGCACATCAGGTTCTGGTGGCGGGGAGAGGATTATATTTCCTGGAGTGCCACGATCCGTAACTACGGCACAAAGCGTTTCAGGGCATATTTTCTTTTCAACTATCCCATAAGGATATTTTTCCCACAGCTGTTGGGAATAACCATTAGAAAACTGGTGTAGGGCAGGAAGATCATAGACAATACAGTCCCCGGGTTTAAATATATCATCGTTGGGGAAATCCACTTCAATAATAGAATCTTCGAGTCGCCGTAATTTGGCTCGCATGTAGTTGGAACACATCTCGAAGCGATTAAAAAGTTTTTAACATAACCTTCATCTTATATATGCACCATGTCACAGAGTTGTTAGAGGCTTTTATAATATGTAATTCATAGTTTTTTTTCTTTTTGTACAGAGAAATTAGGAAACAATAAATAAAATACAGGTCAACATTTGTGTGTGTGTGTGTGTGTGTGTGTGTGTGTGTGTGTGTGTGTGTGTGTGTGTGTGTGTGTGTGTGTGTGTGTGTGTGTGTGTGTAGAGAAATTGGGAAAAATAAATAAAAATACAGGTTTTTTTTTTTTTTTAATTCGTGTGAAATATTACAATATAGATTCTACAGCTTTTCTAATCTCATCTTCATTATATTCCATTTTCTCTTTGCCTTCATCGTCGTCATCTTCCACAATAGTGAGCACATCATCTTCTACAGTAACAGACATGGCGCCGGTAGATGGATCATCTTCCACAGCAACGCTCGTGGTATCTTCCACGACAGCTGACCCGTCTTCTCTCACGTCAGCCGCAGGTCCGACAGTAGAAACACAGTCTTTATCATTCGTAGAAACTGGTGGAATGGCCATACACGGAATCTTGTGTCTAAAGATGCCATGGGTTGGAGAGCGAGTTGGCGTGTCATTATTTACAGGACATATCATTAAAGTCGCTATACCACGTTCTTGCAGTTTCTGAGCCAATTTGCACATCACAGGGAAATATTTAGTCTCCCATATGTTGCGTTCGCCACTTGTGAGATATTGCCCGCAAGCCTTGCCCAACCCATATGGGAAAATAATCCTTCCCACTTGTCCTCTTCGGCTTCTCTGAAGAATGTGTTCAATGGCTTTTCGCAGAGCTTTGTCAAACCAACGCCATCTTTGGTATTCGGTATCATTTTTCAGGCCGTCATAAAAATGCTCATCCAAACTCCATGCTTCATGCCTGGGCTTTTTGTAAGAAGATGGCGTCGCTGGACCGTTGGTAAACTGGGTGATTAATCCAATAAGGTGCGGTAAAACAGCATAACTTTCATAGGGGTCGTCGTCCATCCTATTGCAGAATTCGGGTGCTTCGCCAACAAATATGAGGCCGGGGATATCTCTATCAGTTCTAACGGCGCGATTTTTGTACGGCAGGTTTTTCCGATGCAATCGAGCATAGGGGTATCGTTCCCATAAAGTGTGTACCATTTCACTCAACTGCACACTTGTCGCATCCAAATCATAGAGCAGACAATCACGATTGTTATAGATGGGCAAAGAGGCAAAGTCGCCAATCAGGGAGGGAAGCTCCATAGTGCTGGCTTGTGAGGTAGTGACTCGGAAAGGGGTCTATATACACTTTTCACGCCGGCGCGGGGGACAACTGCGCATTGTAGAGTTGCCAGGGACATTTTTTTTTAACTTGGAGCTCTGGTCATTGCGCACTAATATAACATTAACATCGTAATGTTTTAAGTTTTCATACAGATCTTCAATAATTGGAAGATAAGTTTCCTCCCAAACTTCATCTCTTTGAACGCAGGTGCGACCAATACCCACAGGTAATACAACTCGTGCGATTTCCGGAGAAGATTTGATGAATCTCGTTATGGCTTCTATGGCCTTTTTGAAATAGATGAGGCGATTTTGTGTTGTATCTTCTTTTAATCCAGCGAGCATATCGCGATCTTTGGATTTTTCTATATGCGACTTGGCGATCTCATTGTTCTCTACAGGCGCCCCTATCCCATACTGCACGGCAGCGGCAATAATGCAGGGGAGATTTTCAGCTCGACGATTGGAGACATGAATTGAACCGGGAATTGGGCGATCATGGGGAACACATCTCTTGAGATTATACAAAGGCCTGCGTTCACTATAGGCGCTTGCATGTTTGTATTTCACTGATATGTCCTTCGCCATCCCGTACGGGACGCAAGATATGCAGTTTACAGGATACACAATGCAAGTTTCATTATTGCAAAATTCTTCATCTGTTAAATATCCGGTGTGCGTTTCCAGCCACGTCTCCATTTTTCTTTTTTACTGTCCCTTATGTTTTTGGATAAAGCCTAGTCAACTGCCCTGTGTCGACCCTGCGAATATTCGTCGTGGGGGCTTTGCGCCCTTATATCTCCATCCCTGCTAGTGTGTGTAAAGTTACCACATACTGAGCAAATATTTATATTATCATTATATGGGCCTCGACCAACAAGAAACCCATAGGAACATTTTTTTTACCAACTTAATTAGTATAAAACAAAAACACCTCAAATAGCACAATATGCATCTCAAAATATCTTGCCATAAAAATATTAATACACGTCAGCTTTTTACCCAAACACTGGCAACCTTTTTTCAGAAGCAGGAAAGGTCAAACACAGTGCGACATGTTACAATTTTTTTTAATCCCCCCCCCCTTCCCAATGAAAAACCATAATTAGACCATATATATATATATATATATATATATATATATATATATATATATATATATATATATATATATATATATATATATATATATATATATATCATGGTTCCCAATGTCATGGAGGCCACATCATTATTGGAAGGTTTGTGATAACTTATTCACATTAGGGATGCCTTATGTAGTTAATGACATTTCTCGATAATTATCACAAAAAAGGAGTACTTGGTCACCTTTCCTAGGCTACCAACTGCCATCTTTTTAATTCACTGCATTATGCAACATGATTTAGCACATTTGCGAGTCATTTTTTTTTCCTTTCCCTATTTCCTCATAATTATGCCATAAAAAAAGAGCAGCGGTGGCTAGAATCGCCAAACAAAAAAGAAACCCGCATATATGTAGCGATCTTTGACACTTATTTCAGGGGGAGGGAAAGGATGGGCAATATATATATAGCCTAGGATCTTGCCTCCATTCACCAGTGTCGCACCAATACACAATGGAGCCTTCCCGTACTAAAACGTTTTACTCTAGGGATAGTCTTAAATGTGCCCAAATGCGTTTAGACACCTTTATAAATTGGCCTGTCGAGTGGCTAAACCCCCAAGACCTGGCGAATGAGGGATTCTATTATCTGAGAGTTACGGATCATTGTTCCTGCGCCTTTTGTTGTCAAGTTGTGCATGCTTGGATTGAGGGCGATACGCCCCGTGGTAGGCATGCGAAAGTGTCGCCAAATTGTTCCTTCATAAGAGGCGAAAAGGACAATAATGTTCCTTTGGAAATCACCAAACTGGCATACGAATATGGGCTGGATTTCTTTTCACCCCTATTCGAACCAAAGAATATGGCAACATCTGATCGTGAGTATATTGTATAAATATAATTTACTAGTTTATCTGTGAATAAATTAGTATTGGGGATGTGGAGGGAGGACATCAATAAGTATAAACTCAGGAAGTCTTTTTCAAATAATTTTTTTGTTCTGAAAGAATTGACTTAGAACTTGTGTCTTAATCATATATGTGATGGAGCATCTTTGGTTTTTTAGAGACCCCACCCCGCGAGGAAGAAACTAAAATGACTGGAGATGATTTGCAGGTTCTGGGGGTAATTCCATACGCTAAACCTAGATATCCAGGCTTGGGAACATACAAACAGCGTTTGGAAACATTCGACCTCAGCTGGACTGGTTGTGTCAAGCAAACATCTCACGAATTGGCAGAATCAGGATTTTTCTTCTGTGGTAAACAAATATTGTTGGAGTTTGTTATATTTTTGTGTGTGTGTGTGTGTGTGTGTGTGTGTGTGTGTGTGTGTGTGTGTGTGTGTGTGTGTGTGTGTGTGTGTGTGTGTGTGTGTGTTTTGTATTACAACATTGCTGGATGTGAACTATATTAATAATAATGAATGGGAATATATATTTTTTTTCTTAAATTTATAGGCCTAAGCGACCATGTGCGCTGTTTCTTCTGTGGGAATGGTTTGCGAAATTGGGAACCCGCTGACGACCCTTGGACACTGCACGCGCAATGGTATCCTGAGTGTACCTTTGTCAATATTAAAAAGGATGCACAGTTCA
Source organism: Procambarus virginalis (assembly GCA_020271785.1). Classification (NCBI taxonomy): domain Eukaryota; kingdom Metazoa; phylum Arthropoda; class Malacostraca; order Decapoda; family Cambaridae; genus Procambarus; species Procambarus virginalis. The sequence continues at coordinate 10,209 of WNGS01130013.1, forward strand.
TTAAGAATGCTAGAAAATCTTCACAGAGTCGAACTATAAAACCCATAGATGAACATCTTTTAACTGGGCTAATGGAAGGTTTGGGTTTTTTCCCACCATTAATTGAATATTTTGGATTTCCTGATGTCTGTGTGAGACCGGCCTTAAGGCTATATCTCAAAAGCACCAAAGATTTATTACCGTTTCTTACGGAGGCCAGATGTATAGAATTAATGTTGTGGTATATGCAAGAGAGCACTAAAGCCGAAATGGGTTTAAGGGGAATTCATCATGAGGATGTGGAAGGTAGGGCGCCCTCTGACTTGGAAACAGTCGCCTCAGCTAATGAAATGGATGTCGACATTGTTGGATCAATGAGTGGGTTCATGACCACTAATCTTGGTTTGCGGGCTTTGCCTTCTCCTGTTGAAACAGAGGCGGAAGAGACGACTATAGTCGCTAATGAAATGGATGTTGAAACTGGCGAAGAGGCCACAGACTTTGATGCGGCATCCCATGTTGAAACTGTGATGAACACATCTACGCCAACGTCTTGGGATGCTGATATTTTGTGTAAGGTGTGCTTTGACAAAGCGTTGAGTGTTGTACTGCTGCCCTGCAGACATATGGTAACATGCAGTAATTGTCTTTTATCTATAAGAACCTGCCCCATTTGCAGATGCACCATTTCGCATGTCCTTCAACCGATTATTTCCTAAGATGACAAAAAAAAAGGCATAGAGACTTATTTATTTATTTATGTAAATAAAAAATTGTACAAATGTCGAGTTTTTTTTATATCCATAAATTGGTATAAATAAGCTCGCAATTTCTTGAACAAGAGGGGGGGGGGGCAAGATACTGCCTCATTTAGCGAAATTTGCTATGTCCAATAGCTCGGACGTTGGGGAACTGAACCAGGTCCTGCATGAAGGTTGCTCAACACCCCGCTCAAATATGAACAAAAAAAAGAATCTATCTCTCTCTCTTCTTTCTGAGGTAAAGAACCTTTTGAGACCTAGCACTCAAAGGTTAAAAAAAAAGATCATCACCTTTATAATTAGAGGGGCTGCTATGATACAGCAACATTTAGTGAAATTTGTAATGTCCAATATCTCGGACGTTGGGGAACTGAACCAGGACCTGCACGAAGGTTGTTCAACATTCCACTCGAATATGGACAAAAATAGAATGTCTCTCTCTCTCTTTCTGAGGTAAAGAACCTTTTGAGACCTAGCACTCAAAAGTTAAAAAAAAGATTAACACTTATAATTAGAGAGACAGCTAAGATACTGCATCATTTAGTGAAATTTGTAATCTCCATTAGCTCGGACGTTGGGGAACTGAACCAGGGCCTGCACGAAGGTTGCTCTGCTCCTGTGCAAATGAGGAAACATGTGGGAGAAAGAGAGGAAGCGAGATTTACTCCCTTGGAAAACATTTAATAAAATTTGTGGCCAGTTTTGAAAATATGGCAACTTTCTTATACAGAATGAAACTATTATTAAATACTAACTTGTGTCCCGAATAATAAATCTTTCAATATGCTACTACATTAGTATATATATATATATATATATATATATATATATATATATATATATATATATATATATATATATATTATATATATATATATTTATATATATATATTATATATATATATATATATATTATTGAGGAGGATTTTTTTCTCCCTGATTCTATGTATGACTAACGACCTAGTGCAGGTTTGGAAGGCTTTGGTAATTAAAGCACCGTAAGATTGTGAGTGTTAAGTTTAGGGGAGACTAAGAATTTTTTGTGTGAATGTGCAAAGCCGTGTTTATTTTGTGTAAGTTAAAAATTGAGTTTTTTGTTTGTGTATAAGAGTTTAGCAAGTGTGTTTTGTTTTAAGTATGTTAGAATTAGTAGCCTTGGTGAGGACAGGAGGCCGGTAGCTTGTCAGAAGTCTCTCTCTATTTTTGCCCTGATGTGTTTAAGTAAGTAAGATTGTGCAACTGTTTTTTTTAAGTTTAGGGGGACTAAGTATTTTGCGTGAATGTGAAAGCCCTGGGTTTTTTTGTGGTAAGTTGAACAAAAACAAAAATGAGTTTGTGTATGAGTTTTTGTTTTTGCGAGCGAGTTTGTTTAAGCATGTGCTATCATTAAAAACTTTCCAAAGTGATGACAGTAATGCCAAAATGAATTCATCTTCTCACTTTTTGAAAGGTGGAGGTCTAACATTTTCTAAAACCCTTTGCGCTTGATATACTACCACTGACATAAAAAACGGAAACTGATGGATTCGACTTTTAAATTTTTAGGATGATTACTTTTACCTCGAGGTTACCTTGAGGTGCTTCCGGGGGCTTAGCGCCCCCGCGGCCCGGTCATCGACCAGGCCATTCTGGTTGCTGGACTGATCAACCAGGCTGTTGGACGCGGGTGTTCGCAGCCTGACGTATGAGTCACAGCCTGGTTGATCAGGTATCCTTTGGAGGTGCTTATCCAGTTCTCTCTTGAACACTGTTTAGAACAGCTGCCTTAGCTGCCGCTTTGAGCTCGGGGGACAGTATGGTGCTTCTGTAGTTGCCTCGATTCTTTCCTCCTTCTGCTATAAGTTCTGCTTGTAAGGTGTCTTTGGTGGCTTACAAGCAGAACTTATTGCAGAAGGAGGAAAGAATCGAGGCAACTACAGAAGCACCATACTGTCCCCCGAGCTCAAAGCGGCAGCTAAGAGCCTTCGTGAGAACAAGGAGATAGTTGTCAGGAGAGGCGACAAGTCGCCAATATACGTCATTCTTAAGAAGACGAATATCTGGCGAAAATGAACCTCATACTCTCTGACCAAACTAAATTCCAAAGGGTAACGAAGGACACTACAGCCGAATTGAAAGCAAAGGTCAACAAATTTATTGAAACTGTGAATGCCAAGAAATCCGGACTCCACCTGCCTAAGACTATTGGGAAATATAAACCTAGATATGCGTATGGAAATGTCAAGCCACACCTGGAAACCCACTTCGGCCAATCATCAGCCAGATACCCACACCCACGTACAGACTGGCGAAACGACTCAATGGCTTGCTGACTCCTTATGTCCCTTGTGCCTTCAGCCTTAAGTCTCCAAAGGAATTTGTTGACTTACTGCAGGGAACACGAGCCACAGGGATAAGAGCCTCGTTGGACGTAGAATCACTGTTTACCAATGAACCTGTGGATGAAACAATCGGGATGATAGCGGACAGAGTGTATCGTGATCCGGCCTGTACTCCTCTTGACATACCAGAAAATATTCTGAGAAACTACTCCAAGCTTGTTCTAAATAGGCACCCTTTGAGCCCGGATGGGCACATGTATAAGCAAGCAGATGGGGTCGCC